>KK115278.1:280784-308525 GCA_000611955.2 Stegodyphus mimosarum | reverse complement strand
TTTTAGGTTGTCCGGCACCTAGAGAGAGTGAATAAGAGTTAAATTTTAAAAAGTTAAAAGAAAGAAAAACCCTTAAGGTTTAAAGTTTTCTTCAGTATTTAACAGTCAATGGCGACAAATTAGTTGATTTATGAGGAATTTCTGAAAATTTTGTTTTATCTTCATTTATTTTTAGGCCTAATTTTCTTGCCTCAGCTTCTAATAGATTGAAACCTTTCCTTCAGTAGGAAAAAATGACAAAATGCTTTTGCTCCTGACAATATTTATGGTCATTAATAATCTCTGACTTTTTGTTATCACTATTAGAGGACAATCCACTAAATTCCAATATTAGTTACTTAATTCAAAATTCAATTCATCTCTTTATTATTATATTTACTTTGTGAAACACATCTCAGGAAGGTAATGATATCCCATTTATAGCTGTTTTTGTAGTACTTGCCATAACATTAAAAAATAGCATAACTTAAAACACTGTAATTTATCAATTTTATATAATAACATACTATTGCAATTTGGTGAGTTAAGGCTCAGATTCAAATAACATTATTCTTTTTGCTGTTTTTATTTTAAAGATTTTTCCTCCATTCGAAATGATTATGTCTCGCCTTCGCAATATGTTCACTTTTCCAAACATTGTAGTTAACATGCCTTCTTTGAGAACTAAAAACTTTGAAACTGATACCTGCAATAACTCTAAAAATCAAATTATATATTTTAAAGTAATATTTTAATTTTAAATGGTTTATCTTACATAAACGGTTAAAAAAGTACTATAAATGTAAAAGAATGTAATGTAAAAGAAAAAATTGGCTGTAATAAATGTAAAAGAAAAATATAAGATGTAAAAGAAAATAAATGTAAATGTAAAAGAAAAGATTATTTTGAGACACATACATTAATTTACAGAAGCGAACAAAATACGGTACTTACAAAAGCATTTAAATTGAACCTTTAAAATAAAATTGTGGAATTTACCTACTTGTAAACCAACACTTATTACTTTTCCATGAAGAATGTGTATACATTTTCCGCTGCGTTGTTGTTTTTATTTCCCATGAATAATTACCTGTTATTTTCGTTTTTTTACCGTATCATATATAAGATTATTGTAATACACACATAGCAGTTTTATTTTAAAAAGCCCACATTTATTACACACGCCCCAAGAGTCATTTCGAATATTCCCACAGAGCAGTGACACCTCACTTTAAGAAACTCCAATCAACGTTTAAAATGTTCTGTTAATAAATAAAAAGGTTGTATAAAGGTTAAATGTTTAAAATGTTAATAAAAATGTATATATTACTATTCAGATCATAATCGCATTAAATTCAAGTATAATATTTTTTACATGTTTCTGTCTCAATTTCATGCTAAATTTATATGCACATTATTCTCTATAAGACAAGTAATTACATTTGTGCCCAATACCTATAAGTAAATGCAATTGATTTCCCTCTGGCGATTGCTATAGATATTTAAGTGTAATGGAAAATGATAGCAAAAAAAAGTCCATATATGGATGTTGTTTACGATGAAAGGACAAAACATTTTATTAGAACTACGTCTCAAATGTTTCAAAAATTTCCTCTTAAGCAATTTACCAGCTTTGTATTTTAATAAGTCATACTTTTACAGTTTTTATTCGCACTCTGAAGGAAAGCAACATCAATTTAAAAAAGAAATGTTATATAACACTTGACTTGCAATTTATTGCATTAGATGTGTTTGATTAAAAGAAGGCTATGATAATAAGGCTATGATGATAAGAAGGCTATAAAAATTAAAATGCCGCTCAGAAATTAATGTGCTGCTAATGCAACTCTTTGTTCCATTACTTTTTTTAATAATCCAGATTTCTTAGAGTAAATGGGTTGCCATTAAAAAAATACACCGTTCACTCTAATTTCATTTGCGTTTTATTCTTCTCTATTACATGTCATCTCATTAGTAAAATATCACTGTTAATTGCATAATTCATTCATTCTATAATTGTTCTTTTCTTCTAATTTTCTTTACTTTAGCTTGGAGTTTTAATTTTAGTAACACATTTAATCTCTCTGATGTTTCAGAAGCATTGCATCGTACTTGAAACTCACACTTATCGCATTGCATCTGATCTTAGAATAGCTAACAGACATAATTCTTTAGCAGTATTATAAATTATTTATACTTTTGTAGCAATGTGATAAATTATTCACATTTTATGACTAAAATTTCGTGTAACTGTATTTGGTCTTTAAACTTATGAAGATATGGTAGAAGTATGCTTCGGAGATAAAAATGCTTCACTTTCTTAATCTACAAGTATAGAGGACACCAGCGATGTACCATGGGTCAACTGGTAATGCCTTTTCATACTAACCCTTAAAAAATTTGTAAACTTTATAAGAGTTTACAAAGAAAGGTTGAGGAAATGAGTAACTGAAGCTTTCCAAAGAATTTAGATTTTACCTGTTATGGTACATCGTGCAGTCCCACCTTACACCCTGCATCCAGTACATGCTAGATGACAAAAGTGCTGATTGCCGTTTAGATACCCTTGATAAACCAGTAGATGCTATGCTCCATTTACGTTTCGCGCCAGAGCTGGAAAATTATAGGTGCATCTGAAAGTATATAATATAAAAAATACTGTGGACGAGGACATTTATTGCCTGGATTCCAACTTTTTCAGTTTCTTATACTAAAGAGAATATTATTTTTTTCAGTTGTTGAGCAGATTCAAACCAGTAGAGTTATGTTTTAAATCTAAATAATTTATAGAGTAAAAAACGTTTGCAATAAAATCCGACAACTTTGAAAATAACTTCACAGGAATCCAGCTTTCAGAACGTAATTTCATTTAGAGCTAATTATCACTAGCTTGTCATTTCTGCTCTTAAACTGCTTGTAATTTTAACAAATAAGCTTTGAATTGACACAATTCATTTTTTTGTAAAGCAGATCGAGGTGTAGCTAGAGTTGTGCCCAGTGTTAATTGATTGTATTGCAGATATATTCTATGTGTCTGTATAAAAATGACGTTCCTGATATGGAACATGGGGTCGCAAACAACGTTTGGAGGGTGAAAATCGAGAAAATGCGTCTGGAGATGGACAAACTGAGACAAGAAAGAAAGACTCTAGAAAATTATTTTTTACACAGAATAGTTACATCCAGAGATATTGGATATAAATAAAAAAAATAAAAATTAAAAAAAATAAAAGATAAAGAAAATAAAAATTTTACAACAATGGTTCAAAATGTCGACCGCGTACATTATCACACAAAGTACCTTTGGATTTCTTCTTCTGGGGACAGAAGAAATCCCTCATTTATGAGACGCCAGTAGAAACCCAGAAGTAGTAGTAGCGAATATTGTAACCGCTGCCAGCAGAAATCCAGGAAACTCCCGTAATCTCCGAGCGTGTCCGCCAGTCGTTTCTCCCTTAATATACTCTGTTTGATAATGTCCGCTGTCGACTCTTTGAACAATTGTTGAAATTTTTTTTTCTCTGGACACCACGAGTTGTGTTGTACCTATTCTGTGCAATAAATAATTTTCTGGGGGTGTTTCTTTATTATCTCAATTTGTCCATCTCCAGACGCATTTTCTCCATTTTCACCCTTTAAACGTCATTTGCAACCACATGTTCCGTTGCATTTTTTGTTCGTCTTGACGACCATATCATCCCTCTAAGTTTGTTGAAGCATTTCAGAAACACCATGTATCTGATGCTTTTCCATTATCGCGAGTTTCATTAAGCTTCAGTTTATTTTCGATGAACAAAAGCACTTGCACTCGAAGCTCTAGAAGGAATTTCCTTCTTCCGTACCACATGCTTTTGTGGTGTAACTGGCAGCACGCTCCACTTGACTTTTGATCTGGAGAGGTCTGGAGTTCGAATACCGGAGAGGAAATTACAAATTTCTTCAGTTTCCTGACTTCGAAAAATTCTACTGACTGCATAACTCAGTAAAATTATTTACAAGCTGAATACCTAAAGGCATGTTAAGCCTTATTTAATCGATATTGTTTAATATTCTGAATACCAGCCATAATGTTCAAGAGGCTTAAAGGCATATGTGCAGTCTCTAGACTGATAATGACTGAAGCACGAAGTGTGCAACCCAAGATAAATTAGATGGTAATACATTAGAATCCCACTTATTCTAATTATATGACGCATATTTATTTCTTTTAATATATATTTCTCCTGATGACTACAAGCTATATTTTTTACACTCACAGATTGAAATAAATATTTATAGTCTTCAGAAAAATTTTTATGTTTGTAAGGTTTTAGTTAAACTAACCAAGTTTTATTTTAATTTAAATCTGTCTATCTCCTCTCTGTTTCAACTTCCCGTCAGAAGAAGCGCGCGGTTTCAGCTTATGCTAATTTCGAAGTACAGCGAAGTAGTATTTAAGTCAGAGGTAGAAACCTCTTAGCGTGAGAGAGCTTAGTCTCAGACCACGGTCACTCTGCTCAACGTTCGCCTGACCAGCTAGCAGTTTAAATTTATAAGCCATAGTGCTTACTACGTGATTGCATTGTAAAACAATTTGAAGTGCGCTAGTATTAGTATATCTTGCTACGCACCCTTTCGGGTAGAGGCCAATCTCCGCGAATTGCTCTGTGAGCAAAGTTTAATTAGATTTCTATTTTAGTTTTAAAATTATTTGATTGTTAAGTTCGACCCAAGTGCGGTCTTTTACTTTCTGTATCTCTCCCGAGTTGGAAAGTTTGTAATCAATAGTGATTTAATAAAAGAGGATTTCAAATCCCTTCACGTGCAGTTATTATCCATCCCAGCAGTTACATCAGAACATAGCTTACATTTCATCAGCTCACTGTTCCAGTTCAGGACTGAAAACTTGAGAAGAAACACCCTGGTAAATATTTCACAATGTTCTCAAAGAACACACACAGAATATTCAGTCCTGATAGTGGCGCCCGAACCAAAAGAAGAGGATGGCCTCAACGACAAGAAGACGAACCTGAGACACCTGCTGTACCTGTCCAGAATCCTGAGATAGCACCTCCTGGCATAGAAGGATTCGGCTACATCGTACAAAACATGCGAGCAACCATGAAGCCAGCGGCAAGTTTTGACGGCAAGACAGCCGTAATTAATTTCCTAGAAAAGCTAGACCCCCACTTCATGCTATATCCAGTCCACGAATTTCAGAAAGTCGCTCTTGCTACCAGCGCTTTGAAGGGCCAAGCGCTAAGTTGGTTCAAGTGCATTGGAAAGAATCTCTTGGAGGAACCAGGAAGCCCCACATATACGTATGAAAATTTCAAGAATTCCTTGATGAAAGCATTTCCTGTAGTACGAGACCGAGCCAGACTGGAAGCTGAACTCTTTAGTCGATATAAAGAAAGAATAGAAGATTTGTCTAATTTTATTTTGAGGAAAATTCAAGTTTTCAAGCTTTTGTATGGAAGTCGCCCGGATCCTGAAATTATTCAAGTTATACTTCCTAGGCTACTGCCCCAAGTTCAAGATTTCATCGAGCTAAGAAATCCAACAACATTAGACAGATTATTTGAGCTCGCAGTACAATTTGAAAGCCGAAGAACAGCCGACAACGAACGACGACGCCAATTTGAGCGAAGAAGTCAGTGGAGTTCGCCAAGACCCCAGCAAAAGCAAAATCAAAGTTACGGGAATAAGGCGAAGCAATGGCCGAAGAAAGATGTGTCTCCTAAAGCGAGCGGCGAACGAAGGGAATTTAATAGAAGAACAAGCAAAGATTCCGAGGGCAACCAGAAGAAAAAGAATTTAAACTAAGAGGGATTTCTTCGAGGAAGGTGAAGAAGTCCGAAGCAGCGCAAAACCCTTCCAAAATCAATTTAAACACCGTGGTCGTTAAGAATTTGAGTTTGCCGAAGATTGAAGTTCTAATCAACAACATACCGGCGACAGCCCTCTTGGATACAGGAGCCCAAAGCAGCTTCGTATCGGAAAGATTCTTTAAGAAGCACTTTCGACGTTACAGAATTTTTAGTGCAAGAGACACGGATGTCATAGCGGCCCAAGGAGAAAAATGTAGCTGTTTAGGAAAAGTACCATTGTTCGTGCGTATCAACAACGAACAGGTAAGAATCCTGTTTTATATTGTGCGTAACCTGCAGACTTGTATTATTCTAGGTGTGGACTTTTTTAGTTTGGCAGAAGCAAAAATTGATTTCAAGGGGGGAGAACTAACATTAAATATGAAGCCAATTGAAGCGAAGAATGATAAGCCCCCGCAGCTGGACTTGGAACATTTACAAGCAGAGGAAAAAGAGAAAATCCAAGGTCTGGTAAGTCACTTTGCGAATTTATTTAGTGATGTACCAGGCTTTACGCAGGTGGTGAACCACGACATTGACACGGGGGACGCTCAGCCAGTTAGGCAAAAGCCATATAGATATGATAGGACAAAAGAGGAAATAATTGAACATCATATTAAAGAGATGTTAAAGAATAAAATCATCACGCCAATTTCTAGCAGTTATGCTAGCCCCGTTGTCCTGTGTAAGAAAAATAATGATTACCCGATTACGCACCCGAAGCGGTGGCGTTTTGCTATAGATTATCGCAAGTTAAATTCAGTTACAAAATATCCTGTATATCCGTTGCCGATAATTGAAGAAATTATTCGAAATATTTCGTCTACAAAATACATGACTACATTAGATCTCACGAGTGGCTATTTTCAGATTGGGGTAAAACCCGAGGACGTACACAAAACCGCGTTCATAACGAAATCTGGTACGTACGCATTTCTTAGAATGCCGTTCGGATTATCCGGCGCGCCGGCAACGTTCCAAAGATGTATGGACATCGTCTTAAGACCAGTCCTTGGTAAAAGCACTTTCATATATTTAGACGATATTATAATTACGAGTAGTACTCTAGAACAACACTTACAAGATTTAAGAAAAGTATTTTCATTGTTAAACGAAGCTGGTTTAAAGATAAATGCGTCTAAATGTAAATTTGCCGCAAAAGAGTTACGTTATTTAGGATTTAAAATTTCCCAAAAGGGAATCGAAACGGATCAGTCAAAAATAGTAGCCATTAGAAATTATCCTGTTCCTAAAACAGCGAAGAAATTATCGTCGTTTCTCGGGATGTGTTCATATTACCGGGCTTTCATTAAAGACTTTGCAAAAATAGCTGAGCCACTGCTAAAGTTGAAAAGAAAAAAAGCTAGGTTTTCGTGGTCAGCAGAAGCCAACTTGGCGTTTCAAAAATTGAAAGACGCATTGACTCAAGCTCCCGTCTTAAAATTTCCAGAAGGGGATAAGGGATTAGAGATTTCAGCGGACGCTTCAGATTTCGCGATTGGTGCAGTGCTTTCCCAAAATGGTCAGCCCGTGGCTTTTTTCAGCCGAACATTAAATGAAACCCAAAGAAACTATTCCGCAACAGAGAGAGAAACTCTCGCAGTGTTAGCATCAGTACAGAAATTTCGTGTGTTCTTTGGAAGTTCTCCAGTAACTGTATATACCGACCACGCGGCGGTCACTAGACTCTATTCTGGAAAAAATTTATCACCCAGATTAATAAGGTGGGCTCTCAAATTACAGGAATATAACCTAATAATTAAACATACGCCGGGAAAAGAAAATGTTGTGGCAGATGCTTTAAGCAGAATTAACTTAGATGAAAATGGAAGTGTAATTAAGATAGCCATGTTAACATCCAAAGTATTAGATTCTCGTGAAACAGTAATAGCCGAACTCAAAAAAGATCCGGAGTTCAAAAATATATACAATTATTTGGCCGACCCTGAGAATTTCAATCATCCGGATATTGTGCCGATAAGAAATAGGGCCGAAAATTACGAATTAATTGACGGACTGTTATTCTATACGAAAGCTACTAATGAGAATCATGAATATAGACCGGTTATCCCAGCTAGCATGAGGTTGAATGTATTAGAAGAGTTGCATGATTGTGCCATTTCGGCTCATTTAGGTATAAGAAAAACTGTTCAGAGAGTTCGCGAGGCAGTTTTCTTTCCAGAACTGCAAAAGTTTACTAGGGCGTATGTCCAGTCGTGCCCAACATGTCAATTAAATAATTATGTTAATTTCCGCCCGGCCGGGTTCCTAAATAGTATTAAATCAGAATTCCCAAATCAAATAATAGGCATCGATTTACTTGGACCTTACCCTCGAAGTAAAGTTAATAAAAGCCGATATCTTTTAGTTATAGTGGATCATTTTAGCAAATGGTTAGAGTTAATTCCGTTAAAACGCGCGTCTGCAAAAATTGTAGTAGATTCAATTCTAAATAAGTATATTTTAAAATACGGGGCGCCCCTAAAAGTTATTTCAGACAATGGTCCTCAGTTTGTTAGTAAAATGTTTGAGGAAAGTATGTCCAGTCGTGCCCAACATGTCAATTAAATAATTATGTTACGTCCGCAGTCAAACATAGCGGAACGGGTGAATAGAAATGTAGTGAAAATAATTCGTAGTTATGTGAAAAACTATCACTCTACCTGGGATAGCCATATGAATGAATTTGCATTTGCACTTAGGACCGCCAAACACGATACTACACAAAAAACACCCGCTGAACTGTTTTTGGAAGAAAAATTTTGACCCCCTTGGACAAGCTCTTCTTTGTCCAGGAAAGGGCAGAACAATTTAAAATGAGTGATATACAAAAGTTGATACGGGAAATATAGAAACGGCCCAGAGAAAACAAAAATTATATTATGACCTAAAAAGAAGAGAAGTCAAGTACAAGGTGGGAGATGAAGTGCTTAAAATTAAGCATAACTTGCCAAATGCCCCAGAAGAAAAGGGGGGGAAATTCTTTCCGCGTTTTGAAGGCCCGTTCATAATTGAAAAGATTACAGGGGCAGTGGTTATATTAAAAAGAAATGATGAACAAACACTCAAAGCTAATGTGGATCAAATCAAACCGTACTATAATAGAAATAAAATGCCAATATTTAAAGATTTGTTTCAGGATCCGAGGCAATCGACTAGCCAGGAAGATGTACTTCAGCAAAAACAGCAGGAACCAGCAACAACGGCATCGAAAAGTCAGAAAATGAAAGCTCCCCCTCAACAAAGTAGAAATAAGAACCAAAAATGTGGATTCAAAAGAAAGTCTCACGATGCAGGTGACCAGATCTACGAACGGAACTAGGAGCGTACCAAGAGAAGAAAGCAGAATGGGCAAGGAAAGCCCAATGTATCCAAAAGAACTGTGGAATCATCGGACAGGTGCCTGAGAAGCAAGAAACGTCGAGTGCAGCCTGAGAATCAACTTCCCGAATACAGCAGGAACCAGGACAAGCAACGAACAAGGGCCCAGGAGAGAAGGGCCCAGTCCACCAAACGTCCAGCGGAGGAACCTCCTCTACAAAGGAAATTTCCGAGAATACAACGACGGAATTTCAGAAGGAAAAGAGATGAGCAACCTCCCAAGGACCAAAAACAAAAATCCAGGAGACTGAACCAAGCTACAACTTACTCAACTTTCAAAGATTGGGCCAAGAAAAGGATGGACGATCATAATAAGATAAGTAGAATTCCTTATTCAAAAGTTTAGTTAATTTTTGAGTGTACTGCAAGTTGCAAGTTCGATTTTACCACAAGCGAGGTTGAGATTTGCGCCAAGTGGGCGATAAGTTCTCATGTTGAAAGTAAAATGTTTTTGTTTAAAAGAATTTGTAATTCTTAAAGACTTAAAATTACTTTATGTTTGTAAATAGATTAATTTTGTAAAACAATGAGTTGTGAAAAGAAAATGTTAACTAAATGATTTTGTATGACGCTTTGTCGAAACATTTGTAAAATGTCTAGAATGAAAAATCGGGAAAATTGAAGAACACGATTTAGTCTGTGGACTATTATCTCAATGTAAAGTGATATTTCAAGAAAGTACTTTGAGAAAGGAATAGGAAGCACTTGCTGTAAGCTTAGAAATTTAATCTATATTTGTATTTCATGATGGCTATGAAATTGTTAATATGTTACGAAATGTAACAAATAATAATATTATGCTAGCAATGCACGTTAAGTGCAATATTAATGTGAATGTTGTGTGCAAACTGCGAATTTGTATGCATGAAAAGTTAAAGATTGAGTAATTTTAGAATGCAAGTGTTAATTAGGCTCTCCACCAAATACACTTAAAGTGTTAGACATAAAGCTAGTGAGAACCTTAGGATTAGCTGGTTATAGGGCGTCTTTTCAGGTCTCGTATGTCAAGTTCTAACTAATGTTAGTCGATCGTAGGTGGAAGAGTTGAACACCCCCGAACACAGAAAACCCGCAATGGCGGTTTGCTTTGCATCCAACACCGGTGAGAGAGCATTGGGGGAAGAATTTAATTGTGCTTGAATGATAATGTGTGTGTGCGAATTTACACAGGTAAAAATAAGGATTTGTACCACCTAGAATATTCTGTTATTATGTTGTACTAAAATCATTTTCCTTCCAGATTTTGCTGGAAGGAGTAAGACTGTTTGAAGAATAAGACTTGAAAGAAAAAATGTTGAAGATTGTTGTTCAAGAATATTTCGTCTGTAAACTCGTTTCACAAACAGATATATTGCCTTGTAAGAGTTGGCCTAAGTTTAGAACAGTTAAATTTTGACTATTTTAGAATTGCGAGTTTCAACATGGTCCGTTTGGACCAAAGTAGTTTAACTATCGCAATTCTGGCGGGAAGTTTGTAAGGTTTTAGTTAAACTAACCAAGTTTTATTTTAATTTAAATCTGTCTATCTCCTCTCTGTTTCAGCTTCCCGTCAGAAGAAGCCCGCGGTTTCAGCTTATGCTAATTTCGAAGTACAGCGAAGTAGTATTTAAGTCAGAGGTAGAAACCTCTTAGCGTGAGAGAGCTTAGTCTCAGACCACGGTCACTCTGCTCGACGCTCGCCTGACCAGCTAGCAGTTTAAATTTATAAGCCATAGTGCTTACTACGTGATTGCATTGTAAAACAATTTGAAGTGCGATTGTATTAGTATATCTTGCTACGCACCCTTTCAGGTAGAGGCCAATCTCCGCGAATTGCTCTGTGAGCAAAGTTTAATTAGATTTCTATTTTAGTTTTAAAATTATTTGATTGTTAAGTTCGACCCAAGTGCGGTCTTTTACTTTCTGTATCTCTCCCGAGTTGGGAAGTTTTTAATTAATAGTGATTTAATAAAAGAGGATTTCAAATCCCTTCACGTGCAGTTATTATCCAGCCCAGCAGTTACATCAGAACAAAGCTTACATTTCATCAGCTCACTGAAAATGACTGAAAACTTGAGAAGAAACACCTTGGTAAATATTTCAGAATGTTCTCAAAGAACACACACAGAATATTCAGTCCTGATATGTTCTCGTTATTTATAATAACTAGTATGCTTCGAGAGATTTTTTTCGCAATGTGTGTGTGGACCTACATTACTTTATGAAAAGTAAAGGAACTTGAAACAGCAGATCAAATAAATTTGTTATTGTACCCTTCGCCTCTTCGGTAAAAATATATTCCCCTTCAATGGTGTAGTACTTAAATCAAATATTACTGTGAATAAGCCGATTATCACAAAGACCGCAGAGGCTATCTCCTTATACTGAAGGCTTCCTTCATGGAGGAACGTTCTAAAAGAAATTGACTCATATTCACATCACACGTGGAACATATCTACAAAACCTCCAGCTTGTTTGCTTATTTTGAACCCCGATCTAAATGCTAATGTACAGTACGCTCAAACATTCTGAAAGTAATCTTTAAGCAGCTCATTTTTATCTACAAATAATTTCATTTTCTGCTGGATGCAAAAGATAACAGCTTGTTGCATTTTAACGAACTTGCCTCCTATTTTCATAAACTGTTAACCCCACCAACAAATTACTACGACAAAACTTACTGAGAAGAATCACGATTAGCAACGAAAATAATTGTATCATTGTTCTTCTAAATTTCAGACTTAAATTTAGTAGAACAATGATACAAGAAAGATGGACTGATGTCTGAAATTTAGAAGAACAATGACACAAGATGGACTGATGTCTGAAATTTAGAAGAACAATGATACACTTATTATGAGACATTTTCAGACGAGTCTGAAATTTAGTGGTGAGTTTGCCTATCCGCTGCGCAGATGGGAAATGGTTAGTGACACTCTAACTACAGTATCGAAGCTTCCAACGTTCGAATCCAGGAGAATTGCATGGATGTAAATCATATGTCCCTTTATAGAAGGCAACGGTGGCTTATCTGTCAGATGCCTTCATAACAAAATTACCACTGCTTCCGGTTTTGTAGTGACCAACTCCTATTATGGCTAGTGTCCACCATTGAAAAGAAAAAGTTTTTCTATTCACGTTGTTAGTCAGAAATTCAAGTTATCCTTACCAAGATTGAATGTAACTTCTTTCCAGGTATCTTTCAAGAAAGACCCCAATTCGCTTTCCTGCATCCAAAAATTTCACTTTACGATAATACGAATGTATAGTATGCTTCATCCTGTCTCAGCAATACCAATATATCTGTCAGCAATTAAGAGTAAAACATGTAGTAATAACAACATGGCAAAAACTAAATGTTATAGCAACTAATAATAAACATCAAGAGCAAGCATAAATTAAGCAAATGCTTAATTTAGCAAATGCTTAATTTAGCAAATGCTTAGGAGTTTAATTTCGAAGGCTTTATTTATCATTACCACTTTAATACTTAACTTCTTTACGTCGCGTTCTTACACGTCGCGCATGCGTGCTTTAGATAACATATGATAAACCCTATCGTGCTGATGAAATGTGTTTTGCTTTTGTGAATAATATGTTATTTTTCATCTGTACGTAAATTAATTTAGTTTAAACTATAGCATAATTTATTCAAAGAACAAATTTTTTTATCAGCCTTCTCGGTGTATGTGAGAAATATTTATATAGAGCTGCTGCTTTTTCAAAATATATTTCCACTTAATCATCTTTCTAAGAATTATTTTTAAAATATATTGTTAAAAATACGTTCTTTTTATTCAAAATATTAACACTCTTAGAATGGATTTGAGATGCATTGTGAAAAAGAAAATTCCTGCGCTTCTTTCAGATTTAAGAGACCAAATTAAAAAGTTCTAAATGTTCCACAGTTAATCTCTTTCTTTTTTTTCTATTCGCTCTTTACGAGCTTTCTTAACTTTTCACGGCAACGTATTTTTCGTGCAGAGAGAATTTTTTTTTTTGAAAGAGAATTATTTATTAATTTCGGTTGCAAGCTGGCACGCGAAAATTAAAATAAAAATATGTGCCTTAATTAGTCTTGTTTGTTATCATATGCGGAACAAATGAACATAATGTGATAATTAGAATGTAGTACACTCTGTGAAATTTTTTGTCTAAACTCAAAATAGATGGAGCAGGTGTTTATAAAGGTGAAACATAGAACTATTATTCCCAACTCTTTTTCTAAGCGGAAAATTTCGCTGAAGAAGAGGCTTAGGAACATTGGCAAAAAAAATTAGTTATTATTTTCACTTGTAAAGCAATTTATGCTTTTTGAAACCTTTATGATCAGATTGCGAGAGAGCAAAATAGTAAATATATTTAAAGAAGGATTGCATCAATTAAGAAATATTTTTAAATTGACGGGTAATTATTAAGCTGAACTTGAGTTGAAAGTTTTAAATTTTGTTGAATAATGCGCCAGAAAATTAGCCTTAAACTCTAAATTCATAATTTATTACACCGCTGCTTGAGAGTTTTAATCCAGAAAAACTATTGTAAAACTAATAAAATAACAACTAAAATATTAAGTTCTCTGTGCAGAATCGAAGCTTCTTATCACCTAATACAAAGATAAATTTAGAAAGAACACCACTCCGACTTTTCTGCATTGTTTAAAATTTGCAAGAAGATAAATGAAAACAATGTAAAAGTGTAAAGATGTATCTGATCAACATTTATATACTCCTCTCTGTTCATATTCAGAGCAATAAATTTATTGCTGCGAGAATTTCCATCATCATTTATCAGGACTACTGTTTCTTCTAGTTGATTTCTCAAACATAACTGGAGTACTGAGTAGGAACAGGGAGCTTACTAAAAGCTATGCTCGTGCGTGTAGAGAAGATACAACAAAGATAAGAAGGATTCAAATTCCCCTTTATTTGCTTATCGATTTTACAGACGTTCCCGCTCTTCGGGATACAAAAACCAACCACTTGTGGCCTGAAGGTAAAAGAATATAAGACTACTAACTAGCTAAAATTTAAATAAGAGCTAACTTCTAATATTTCACACAGATGACTAGCACTAAGGCTGGCCTTTTAAATTACTACGCCTGCAGTACGCAAACTGCGTAAAACTACAATACGTCTTTAACTTTCAAGAGGATTAAACTTCTGGCCTTAAAGGTGGACAGTTAACTGATGGCAATCTCGCGTGAAGACTTGTAGCAAAATGGCTCTGGCTCTCCTTCTTTCTTTCTACTCTTGGCAAAAAGCCCCAACTTAAATACTTAAGCGTTAGCAAGTACAATTTACATAAAAATATTCACGCGTTCATTCTGGCAGGAAGTAGAAAATGAGAGATGATAGTACAGTTTTAAAATAAAATAAACATTAGTGAACTTAAAATCCTTACACATTCCCCATTCTAGGATTACATTACATTTTTCTGCAACTTTCAGACTTAATTTGTAGGGATTTATATTTATTTTCAATAATCAGCTAAATTTAAATTTTAATTCTTTTCCTATAAGCTTCATTCCCATAATTGTCAGTGCCAGAATATTTAAATTTGGTAGGAGGAACGAAAATTCTACAACTGAAAGAAAATGTTTAAATATCGAGTTCTAGAAGGGAAAGTGAGAGAGTCTGAGAAAACTCTGAGTGTGTTGTAGTGCAAGCTTCGGCTTAATAGGTATTGCTGATTAGACGTGGCTTAACAGCTATTAGTTTGCTACCACTAAACTCATCTACGCGCTGTAGGATACAGGATTGTCTGAGCCCTGTAGTTTAATTCTACTACTTGTTAATGTCTTCAATTCTTGAGTTTTGATTCTACTGTTTCAGTTACCGCCCAAGCAGAGGCGTAGTATGTTAGCGTCGAGTTAACGCATTGTAAATAACCTAACAAGTGTAATAAAGGGTAGAACCCTGCTTCTGCGCAGTCGCTGTTCTCCAGATTTCACACAAAAAATAGACAGTAGATATCTACAGTGGCTCCCCCGAACAACAAAAGGTGGTGGATGATGATTCTCCACCACAGGAATTTGGCGATTGGGTCCCCTGATCACCAGTCGTTGTTTAAAAGGGGGAGTATGTAAGGTATTTCTTCCGTTTTCTTGGCATTCCTTCGGGGTGTAGTGGTCAGCACGCTCGACGCGTATTCGAGAGGTCCGTGGTTCGAGTCTCGGTGAAGGCATTGCTCATTTTTCACATCTCCTGCGTTCAAAAATACCTAATGTCTCTACGAATTAATTTCAGACTTTTTAGCACAAAAGGTCTTTATCCCAAATGGGCTATTAATCTGGAAAACGGAATTTGACGTTGTCCCTTATAAACAGGGAATCACTTTTCAAATTGTTGGCGCCAAACATTATAGCCCTCTACCATGTTTAAAGAAATTAAATAATAAAGAATGCGCATGTATGTATATATGTTCCTCGCATTTTCAAAAACTAGGGTACCTACAGAAATTAATTTTTAATAACGTTTTCCTCCACCCGAACATGTGCATCTGGAAGGCCGAATTTTGACTTAAGAATTTAATATTTCATACTTCTTAAAACTTTAAGGAAGTTTTAATTAACAAACTTAACGATTTGAAAGCGAACAGTTGCAATACTGTAAGGAATAAAATATTTTTTCTCCAGCGCGCAAGAATGTCTGTCGAAAATTCTAAAGATATCCTGCTTTTAAAACTTTTGTGATTTTCTTGTTGAATTTAAGTTTATGTGGCCTAAGTGAGTAAATATTATCTTCTTATTAACGATTATATTATTATTATATTAATATTCTTATAATATAAGAATAATATAAGCATGATAAGAACATGATATTTAAAGAATAGAACATAAGAATAATAATATAAGAATATATTATTAATATTCTTATATTATTACGAACATGATATTTATTTATTAAATACCAGTTTTATTCTTAATAAGAAAAGACACAAAGGAGGCATTGTAAGCCCTCTTATTAAAAAAACTGAATCTTGGCATAATGAACCAAGAAAAGACAAAAAAAAATCTGAAACGATGTAGAATGCAGAATCTGAAATTCTTTAACGGTTTCTGTGTTATCTTTTTTTTAATTAAATACCATGTTCTTCGCACTTAAACCATTTAATTCAATTCAACAGCAACATCGCAAAATAATTTTAAAATGTACATATCTTTAGAATTTTCGATACACAGTCTCCAGCGCTGAAGGTAAAAAAGTTTTTTTTTCGTACAGTATTGCCATTGCTCGCTTTGAAATCGTTGAGTTTTTTCAAAAATTCATTAAAGTATTACAAAATATGAAATCGATGATAAAACAAATTCCAAATTCCAAATTTGGACTTCCAGATGCCAATATTCGGAGGAGGATTATATTATTCAATATTTAATGGCTCTAGGTGCCATTGTTTTATCGCAATGCGAGAAACATATATACATTTATGCAGATTTTTCATTATTTAATTTCTTTAAATGTAACATGGGGCTCTAATATTTGATGGCAACAGTCTGAAAAATTATACTGTCATCTAGAGTGAATCGATGCAAAATGTCAAAATGAAATTAATAGTCCTTCTTAGCTAACGCTCCTTTGGGCTAATAAATAGAAAAGCGTACGCCTATACTTAACATTGCATCGGGAAATCTAAACATATGTTGCTATGCTGCTTTTAAAATTTTTGCAATTTTGCTCTTAAATCATATATGGCGGAACTGCGAAGAAAATAATGCTCAATAATAAAGCTAGCAGGAGGTGAATGAAACTGTGCAACTGCAGATTAGTAGCCTGCAAGCTCAGAGAAAACCTTAACAAATCTTTTGGGGTGAGCCTTAAAGTCTGAACTCTTTCAGATTAATTTTTTTAATTTATTTAATTTTCATTTATCATATATTTTTTATACTTGAATCAATTTAATGCTGCTTTTATTAAACTTTATGCAAAAAAAGCACTACAAAATGTTTCTGTATCCAAATTCAAAGCTGTGAACCTCAAATTATCCTCAGTTTTGATTGCTACAATTCTAGAATTCGATACAAAGTCACCTTCTGAAACTGCATAAATTATTTACGTAAATTTTGTACATACTTTATTGTTGGTATTGACAGACAGCCTGTGGATTTCAACAAATACTTTGGATACCAAGTGATGTTTGCTTTTCTCGCAAATTTTTAAACGTGTTACTCAGTGAAGATAAAAAATTGAACTTCACTTAAATAGTAATCTTAATATAATATGGCAATTTTCAACACGTTTTCAGAGTTTGGGAATTTTGATTTGACTGTGAATTTTGATTTGATGTTGTTAACTGCATTTTTGTTCTAATTTGTGTCGGGTGGTCTGCGTTAATCAAGAGGTTGAATATTATCCACCATGAGAGTTGCAGTACCCTCGTATATTACATTACATAACGGTTTCAGAGTTTCATTGATTTTTAAATATGAGTTCCAATTAAAAACGCATATTATAATATTTATTTACATATTATTGTATTTTAATATTTACTTAGTTTCGTGTTATTGCCTCGTTCCACGTATTCATAAGCACTTATATACAAAACCCATTGCCAAAAATTTAAATATGTAAACATACACTCTAAAATTATTACCTTAAATACAGGAATTAAACAGATAAATAAATAAAATAATACATAATGTTACAAAAAGGGATAAAAATAACAATGCAATTAAATAGATTCAAATATTTGCAGAAAAAAATATAACATATTTTCAATCACTCATTGATAAGGCAACTTGTATGTTTCCAATGTATATACAATAGGTGAGGATTATGTGCAAAATGAAACTTGTTTCTCATTTAGTATATTGATGCGCACTGTGGGATTTCGAAGATCTCTTAGTTAACAATGCCAAATGGGCAGTAACAAGTGGAATTTTTTTTGAAAAAAATATAACAGCAGGCAGCAAAGTAAATAGCTGTGAATAACTCAAAAGGAATAAAACGGATAAAGTAAATTCTCCAAAACACGCAAAAATATCGCAGATCCCTGATATGTTTCATAGATCAAACTTTAAGAGATTAATTACTAAGAAAATAGCGCAATACCCACTTTATTCACTTAGATAGCTCTCTGATGATATCTGAGGCAACTGATTCCTGCAGCTTTTTGTATAAAGTTGCGCAGACGTTAGAAAGCTCCATAAAAAAGCACTTCTCGTTTAAAATTAATTTTCCAGAAACTTCCAAAATATCGCCATTGGTGAAAAATCATCGTAAGTCGGCATCATCATAACACAGTTGTCGACAAGGCATGCCAGAGGACTTTTGCCCTTATCTTCACCATGCATTATATTTTTGTTTATATACTAAATTCAATATTTATCATTAAAGCCATAAGATTTTCTTCTTTTCTTAATCCAATATAATTTGTTTGTATGGATGTATTAGTGGTTCAAATTATTCCCATTCCTAAGGAATTACAGTCCCCTCTACCAGCAAAATTAAGAATTTAGAAAGCCTCTAAAAACTTCTGATGGATAAAATGAAAATGTTATTGACGAGACTGTCGAGTAGCATAGATTTATTATGAAAAATCATATTGTTACACGTTACTACGATAAAGAATCTCTTATACAGCCTACAATATCCAGAGCCAATGCGTAATAAAGTGTTTGAAGAATTAAGACGCAAGGATGATAAAAAAAATATAATTTAATAAATAAGCAAAAAGCATTATTGTCCACACAACTCCATGGCATCAGTCATTAGAACGAAATATACAAATGGACTTACAGAGTTTACAAGTTAATTTCTAGCATGTTCGATGAGGTTAATACTGACTACAAAGCATATTTATATTCTAGGAAATATTTATGCATATATATTGATGAGCATCGTTATACTTTACATATTCCTTATATTAGTTTATGCACAAATATTCCTTATATTAGTTTATGCACATATATTCGTTACATTAGTATATGCACCATTGATACGAAGAAGGCCATTCAATATTTCCATCATAATCGATGACCTGCCTTATCATAATAAATGACACAAAGCATCTCACTGACGCTGTTTGGTATCGTAGGATGCAATCAGTTTGGAATCACAGGGAATGTAATGAAGACACATTAATATCAATATAAGTTTCAAATAAGATTTTCTTTCGTTTATGAGTTATTGTAGAATATTATTCTGTATCCGGTTAATGAAGGTTCATAGAAAATAAGTCTCAATAAGCGATTCTTCCAAATACCACATCAAAATGTTAAAAGGAGGAGCTCATTTGGTATCGAAACGACTCTATCCCTGCAAGATTATTTCTTAGTAATTAATGAGTAAGAATGGTTGTTGTGCCGGGTTAAAGCCCACTTCCACCACCCCAGAATACTCAGTCCAAAGAATTTTGGAGAAAACAATCTGCATCATACTTGACATTGTACATGTACCTATTTCACAAGTAAAATCGCCACTCATTGTCTCGTGGGAATATTTTTTATTATGGTATATCATGACAGAGATGGGCGCCATATTCTCGCAGTGTTTTCTTACTGTGACAAGCTGAAAGGCCTGTTAGTATGTCTTGTACATTTTTGTGAAACCTTTCGTGGAACCTTCTGCAGCTACTGGTAAGCCTGCTTGTGGTAATTCCTGTTTCCCTGAAACATCCAGCTGGGTTAATGATGATCCCTCTTACTGAAGGAGAATCTGCAGAATTTCTAACGTCATATTTCTTGGCGTTTCATTGGTATTCATATATAAGATAACTATCTCACAGTGTTGCTCATAAGTAATAGAAGCCATTTGTGAGCATACTAAATAGATATAATTTTTTGAAGGCAATTCATTCGGTTTATTTGTTTTTATTTCCTACAAGAAGAATGGCATCGCCATTTACAAGTCATATTTGCACAGGGTCGTTTTTTGATTTAAAGTGGCTGCATATACATACGCCTAAAAATATCCCGTTTCGTTTCTTACGAAAATTTGGTTTCCCGTAACAAGACATGCGCATCGTTTTTGATATTTTAAGCTGCACAAGATAATATTTATCGCACGCATTCTCACGCAAAATCGATGATGTTGTGTGGTTCTGGATTGCCATTTTATCTATGTTTCTCATTGTCTTTGAGAGAGTATCGCTGACCTCTAAATTTAGTCGCTAGCTGGCTTTGCATCGGAGCACACTACCGTTGCCTTAACCTAAAGATTAACTCGTTTAGCACATGTATTTTCTTACTTTACATATTATCATTGAACGGCATGAGGTAGTTAAATTGTATGCAGTCTATTTCTGGGCGCATTTCATAATGTTTAGTATATTACGAAGAAGGCATAGGATGTGCCTATGTTATTTACTTACATGGTATAGAAATAGAAAACAAGAAAATTATATTAACAAAGACAAATTCTGTTTTTCAAGCTGAAGCCATTGCTATTAAAGCCACCTTACAATGGATTAAAGAAAATTTAACTGAAAGGAATTGGATAAATATTTATTCAGATGCTTTATTATCGTTACTTTATAGCCCTGAGCCAAAAAATAGCCTGTTTTTGAGCATAAAACAACTTTACAATGAAATTAACAAAAAACATAGCATTTCTTTACATTGGATAAAAGCTCACTCCGGTATTATTGATAACAAGACAGCGACATGCTGGCAAAAGAGGCTGACCTGGGGGATGGTAATATCTATATAGACATAACAAATTCATGAAAAATTCCAATGTGAAAAAGAAGGAAAATGTCTTTTACAAATGGAATCAAGAGTGGGAATCATCTATTAAAAATGCTGATTATTTAAAAATCCTAAATATAAAAAAGAATATGAAAATAATGAGCAATATGGTTGTAAACGAAATTATTACCAATCACGGGAGGTTCCCTGCTTACTTGAAAAGATTTAACCTCCAGGCTAGCGATGTATGTTAGGTCTGTAACAGTTATGGCGAAGCCAAGCATTTTATGGAAGACTGCAAACTGACGGAGAGCGTGAGGGCGAGATACGGAATTATTAATACTCAAAATATCGGCAACAAGATGAATGTTTTGAATGCTTTCGTACAGAATATTATGAAGATTATTAATGATAATAAGGACATTATTGGAATTGTGAAATAATTTTCACCTCATGAATTTCTAATAAAGATACTGAGATTGTACAAGTTCGCCAAGAAGAAAAGAAGATCTATTGGAAGTCGATCACTAATTTTATGTGGTATGAGTGTTTATCTGTTGTTTTTGATTTTTAGTTGACTAACCAGCTTATTTTAAGCTTTTTAGTTCGTTTGTGTGTTAGTGTATTATAATTCAGCTTGCAAACTTTTGACTCGTATGTTTAAGTTTATTATGTCTCATTTTTACCCCTTTTTTGTTTGTTCCTGTCTGTTGCTACACGGACTTGTCCCCTTTTACCCCATATGGCCAGCTCTGCCGGCTAGGAGGGGCTATCTTCAAATGTTTAGTATGAATCCTATTCAGTCAAATCTATCAATTCTACCGGACCAGAAGAAGAATTGGAGGACCATGGACTCCTACTTCACAAGTGACATGTGTTCTCTTATTGTAATTCGCATTTTTCAGGCAAATAACGAGTTGCCCATTTGGTAAAAATATGTCTAAGTGCTATTATTAAAATTTAGCTTCACTCCTTTAAGAATTTCCCAATTTAAATTCGAAAACGCAAATGATCCTTAGCCTTTTCACATGGGTTTCTCTGTTCAACAGCCGTCACTCATGTTGCTCTCAGAAACCAGCAGATGCTATTAATGCATCCTTCAAGTTTTTACATATCTCGTACAAGGAAAAATGTACATAAAGAAGAGCTTTACTTTCCTCGTCTAGAGTAAAATTCGCTGAACGTCCTTTGCAAACATTTCATTAATAAAAAACTGATGAAAGCTAAACAAAAAAAATGAGAGAAAGAAAAAAAACATTGCAACTGCTAAGCCCCAAAAATAACATAGCTATTTGCACTCAGAATAGAAATCTTTTCAAAACTCTAACTTTTTAAGCACTTACATCTGTTTCTAAAAGCGCGTAAAATGCTCACTCTGATTATAAGGTTTTACTTTGAAATTATGTATACTAAAATTTTTCCTTAACATATATTTAATATTTTAGAGTAAATATAAATAACAGAAAATAAATACTACGAAACAAAATCATATTAGTAAAAATCATACATAAATAAAAATAACATCTCCTTTGATTCATGGTTGCTGTTCTAAATTATGATAAGCACCATAAAAATATATTTTCACATATTCATCAAAGATATAAAAATTATCTACTGAAGTAAATGTACCAAACTGCGCAACACACATGTAAAACATGTATTATTTTTCTTAAATAAAATATTTCGTAAAGCTACGCTGTTGTGTGTCTATAAATAGCAAATAAATTAGAAGTCTTATTCGACCAGAGATTTAACCCTTTTTCGAAATTTCCTTAATTAAAGTTACCAGAATTCTTTTTCATATTCTTTCTAAGCATATTATATTCAGTTTATTTCAGGGGTAAAGAAAACTTTTGTTTAGACACCCGCTGAAACTAGTACCAAAAACTAATGAATTGCGAAAAGAATTATTTAATAGAGCAAGCATAAATTTACCAGAAAACATAACTTCCATTTCTTTCGAGATATTTAATTATGACAACTACTGGACTGCATGATACGTGAAAAAGCTAAAAATCAAATTAAATATTCTTAAATTTCTTTATTTTAACAATTTTTTCCCTTTTTCTCAGGTTTCACATTTTTACTTCTACATAAATTTCTCAGCAGCTACCCATTTCTGCTCATTCGGATTTTAATTAAAACTCCCAAGTAGATGAGGAAAAGGATGGAAAAAACACGCAGAAGACAAGAAAAGAAACGCCTCAGAACACGCATAAATTTCTCAACGTGTTGGCTTGAGTATAATTAGAAACAGACCTTTACTCCTTGTGTTCTCCTTTTCCTCTCCAAAGACACTTTTTGTGATTTTTTTCTCCTTCACGTAGATTAGATCTTTGTCTAATTACATGAATAATCTTTCTCGTCTTTGCAGTTGGATCCCGAAAAGCTCGAAGAAGTAACAAACACGTTCTTTAAGAAAATGAATAGCGTTCAGACCAAGTTTCGTAATTACGATGTTTCAAGGGTCAGAGGCGATGGTATTACTCGTATAAAACGGATACCCAAACAGAACTTTACTTTAAAAGAGTTGCGTTGATGGGCACTGCACAGAGCCCATCAGTTTGAAAAGATTTACTTTGTATTTCGTGCTTAGAATTAAGAAAGCTTTCTTATTGGGTTTGTGCGATTTATTCTTCACCTAGGGTCAAAATTAAATACGTGCTTGTTAAGCCTAAAGTGAAATTGTTCGACGGAAAGAAAGCGTCCAAAGTTTAAACAAAAGAAGTAGCATTTACGTTTTCTCGAACTCCTTTAATTACAATGACGCAAAAACTAGTAAAGGTATGTAATATCTAATTTTAGAAACAGGTAAACAAGCAATGCTTATGTTTGAGAAAAAGAAAAATGCAAATAGTAGTTATAAAAATATAGCAACAATTATCTACTAATATTAATTTTATGAGTAAGGAAAAATTCTTTTGTTTGAAATATTTTATTTTCGATCTAGTAAATATTCCAAATTTACGTTGAGCAAGTTATGAACTTGAATATACTAATAAGCAAATGTTTAAATAAAGTGTAAGATTACGTTATTGTAAAAAAAAACAATATATTTCGAATATTTATGTTACAAATGCAAATAAAATATAACTAAAATGCGCAAAGTTATTATTTATTTCAATTCTGTGATTTTTGATAATCGCGGAAAGCAATTTAAGCGGAAATGTTTAAATTTCAAGAATCATATAAATGTTAAAGCTATACATGTTTAAACAGAGAGCGAATAGGAAACTGAGCTCAGCTCAAGATATCTGTAGCTACAGAGATGCTAACTTGCTGTCGAAGCAGTTACAGCAGTGCACTTTACTGTAGTTATATAAATATAACATAATTACCGCTTTATAAATTCTCAATCTAATCCCAGATAAATAAAATACAAAACTTTCAGCCATATAAAGTCAAGATTTTTAAAGAAAATAATTGTAAAAATATTTCTTGAAATCCGAATTCTGATGCTTATAACTTATCTGCGTTTTGCTTTCAAACCGTTAAACATTATTTACAGTTCCCTCAGTTTATTGTTGGATTATTGAAATTGGAATGACTGAATTAATGAATTTTCAGTATATAAAAAACAGAATGCAACAGACAAAATTAATCACAGTAATTATCAATAGCATCGATATGCGCCTTCCCAAAAATTGGACATTTTGGACAGACACGTTACACAATATATGTATATCTATATAGCTACATTTATATAAATAGCTAGATAAACTAATATATAGATATAGTTAACTCATAAAAACAAGTAAGCAAAACAAACATAGACTTTAGAAGAAAAAATCTAGCGCATCTACTGATAAGATTTGAAATTTAAGTTTAATTATTAATTTTTGATTTCAGGTATTCGGTAGAAAATGAAGAGCAATAATTATTGCAAAATAAAACTTCTTAAAAGTTGAGAAATCTACAGAAATTTGAGATTAAACAATGGAAAAAATATCTAATAGAAGTTTTAAATTATAATGGTTTAATTTGGTTTATTGAATTACAGCAAAGCACTCGAGAGCTATCTCGCCTTCGTGGAGGACTGTTTAAGGAAAAATGGCTCGCATGTATGTTACACATAGGGAAAACTACCAAAACGACCATGTAAACCAGCGTGTGCGCCGGGATTTAAACCCCGTACCCAACTACCCGTGTTCAGCGACCTTACAGCTCGGGCGCTTGTGGACTAAATTGTAATGGAATTTATAATAAAAACCCGAAGCAATAAAAAATACATGTAAAAAGAACATTACTTATTACTGATCTCATACGAGAAGACTTAAGCTTCAAGGAGAATTATGCTTTTTTCAAGAAATCGTAATTAGTAAAGGAATGGCCGCGTTTCATCTCCTTCGCATATATGAATAAAAATTCTTTTCAAAATGGAAAAAGCCAAGAAATATATTTTTTTTATTTTAAGTTAGTAAATTTCCAATGCATGAAAGAAATTCCAGGGTGCTACCTAAAACCATGCACAAAACAATATAAACTTATGATTGGTTAAAACAAAGAGAAAAATCAGTTTAAAAACATGTCGATAGTTCATATAAACAAAATAATTATACAATTTTATATTGTAGTATATCGCATTTAAATTATACAAACATATTACGAAAAGTATAACTTTAATTTTTACTTGTTGATACTCATTCACTGCATGTTAATATTAATTCGGCTAATTCGAAATGGAGTTCTTTCGAAACTATGCACAAAAGATGCTTAGGTTTGTGATAAAAGATTTTGAGAGAAAGGTTTTTTTTTACTGTTTTGCTATACGTAGATTATGAAGACTAGAAACATTTAAAAAAGAAACGTTCTGATTTGCTGTAGACTAAGAAAATCAATACTGTACAAGCGAGGGTGAATAGGCGAGAAATCTTTGAAAAGATTCAGAATATTAAATTGTCTAAAACTGTCTAAGAACAAAAGCTAATAAATCAAAATTATCTGTGTCTGAAAATCAAGGTATATGAAAATAATGAGAACTACAGTCAAAGGGCATTACTCGGAATCGGTGATTTTTGAGTTTTAGAAACGAAATGGCCCTTAGTTAGCAATAGGAAACTAGCAAAAGTATTTACATTAGAATACAAGTTAAAATACAAAATATACAAATCTTCAAATCTGAAAAACAAATGGTCTTATCCTCCTTTCGACTCTGGACAAGCCGTAGGACAGCCGGACATATTAGTTTAATAGTTGTAAATTAAAAATTTCTTCTTTTATCTAAAAGTTCTGATTTTGTTGTAGTTAATTATTTGTAAATCAAGAAAATCTATTTCTCTTTCACTTGTGTTGATTTTGTTAAGTATTAAGAAAAAGGAGTAAATTTGAAAATTCTTAATGGATTAAAATTATTGATAATAATTATATTAGCTACATATCTGAAAGTATTCGCAAAATGTTTCAAATTAGTTTTGTTCTACGACTGCTGTCTTTCCAAAATCAATACGGGTTACAAAGCTGTTATCAGAAATTCTTTCCTATTGGAATCCCGTTGATTTGTTGAAAAAATGGTGTCATTAAATAGCGCAATAGACAAAATCTTTCCATTTGCCTTTTTCTAAAATTGTAAGCATTTCAGGAAATAAATTTTGGTGTATAACAGAGTATTGTAAATCCCTTCAATTGAAGAGCAGTATATACGTTTTCAAAACCATAGCAGTTAATTTCTTTAATTTTAAGATTTGTAAATTCAAACTGCAGAAAATAACCGGAACTGCAGAAATAACTGGAAGGTTATTATTAATGCTTCAAGTAAAATTCTAGTCTTAGTTAGCTGAATAAAAAATAATAGAACAAATGCTTTTTAAGTTGCAGTGCAAATAACTAGAATAATATTTTGTTTATAATTTTAGTACCATTAAAAATAAATCTGAATTTAAGAGGAGTGTTATGAAATTTGAAAAAGCATGCAGGTTAGAAAATCTTTTATATTTAGGTGGAGCAGAAATTTTAAGTTGTGGTAAAAGATTTTTAGTTTGTTGATGGTGGAAACATCTTTTTCAGTTGTTGCTTGGCAAGTAATTTGCAGACTAAGGTGTATCAAATAGTTGGATATAAAATTGTTGTTGTGTAACACTGAAGTTATTGCTTGTTTGCATTATCTATTTTGGTGATTATATTATGAAATGCCCACCTGCAGTAATATAGCTTCCCCGCAAAGCGGGGTTAAGGTTGCTAGAAAGTGGCAAGGAAAGGTAGGATTGCTATATTTGGCGAGAAATCGCCAATTTGGCGTCAAAATCGCCGATATGCCATAGACTGAGCGAGAACATTTTAGAACGAATTTTTACTTGTTTTCCCGAGAATGTTCTAAGGTCAAAAGCTATATGTACCCTGCCTGTACGCGGAGTAAAACGTATCTAGATTAGCATGTTGAGTTTAGTAGTAGAGTTTTGAGTTTAGAGATTAGCTTGAGAGCGACCGAAGAAGTCGGGAACAGTACTTAGTGGTTTGCCGTGAAGCTATCTTCATCGCTGTAGCCTGAAGGCTGTGTTGCTGACTGATTCAGCGTGGAACTGTTTTGTAACACTGACGAATAGATTGCGTTTTGCTTTTCATTAATCACTCCAAATCCACGAATCCGTAGAACGCAAAAAGTGTGTGCGAAATGTGTTCCGCATGTATGAAAATATAAAAAAAAGATATGTCAAGTACGTTGTAGGAAATTTGCATAATGTACGTAGAACGTGCTAATATTTTTGTGCGTTATTTAAGGTTAATAAAAATAATTATATATGTTGCTTTTAGATTTACATCTTAAACTTTATGTTAGATATCCAAGCAGACGCTTCTTTTTCTTGAAATGAGAAACTACACAAGTCTTCAAAATTAAAGGATAATAAAAACAAATATGCTCAACAATGTTGCAACTAATGTCTAATGACGTAATTATGCATGCTAATTAAATACAACTGAACACAAAATTGCATT
>KK115278.1:261685-280674 GCA_000611955.2 Stegodyphus mimosarum | reverse complement strand
ACGTTAGTGCCAGAAATATGCAAATTCGGTGACTGACAATGTGGTGCGCAATGGACATATGTTGGAATTCCGGTCTGTAGTGTTGTTTGAAGTGAATGCGGATTCTGAGAGTCCTCAGTATTCAGTAGTGATGTTCAAAAGCATCATTTAAGTGAAGCAGCAAAGCAAGCAGTTAATTTTATAAGAGGATTCTCGAAAACGTTTGAAATCACTTGGTTCCATAATTTTTAGTTTTAAATAAAGTCGTCATAAAAGATTGGGAACAATTTCCAACGACAAGGAATGCCTAATTTTAAAACAAGAAACGGTTTGCTCATTTTGTATTAAAACTTTCGTGCTGACTGTCACATTTGCGTGCCAGCATGAAACGCAATCATTTCCCGGCCGACAGGTTGGCGTGCCAGAGCGTTTTCTCATTCATCCCCGGCCGTCACAAATTTGTGCTAGTGTCGTGGAACGTTTTAAAATCTGTAACTTTTGGCACAACATTTGACCTTCTACTCAAACTGAGAGTAGCATGACTCATATGGTATGAGTCATATGTTATGTGTAACCATAGAACTCATAGTCCAAATGGTTTCAGATATATGTCCGTTTAAATACTCTTCAGAGCATTATCAAACAACGCGTTGACATTTCGGTAATTTCATGGATTTAGGCTTAATAACAAGAAACCCCCTCCGACTCTGGACAGACACTCGCGAAAGAGACTGCCGGCCTCAGCGATAAGCGTGCGTTTGCGTTTCCCGTCGCGAAAGAGTTAGAACAAGCTTCCATCAAAGGTAATGATAAATATAATGATGTTCTGTACTTTTTTACAGTGTATGACTCATGTAGGAGATTCTGCTTTGACACTTCTTATCGTTTGCTGTAATGTAGAAATGTGTTGAGAAAAGGTTATTAAATGGTTAAAAATTTCCATTGCATGGCCTTCCTCTGCATCAGTTGCATATTCTATTGACAAAAACCCATCTAAAACTAATATATTTATATATAGTGCATATCAAGAAGCGAATTTCACTGAAAAAATCAGTGCAGTGAAATGTTAAATTAAAGAGGGGAGTAGAACGATTTACACTTTCTTTTGCTAGAGCAATTTTCAGAGCATTCAGTAAAATGCTTTGCTCCTTCATTATTTTAATAAAAGGAAAAATCAAGCACTTAATTTAATTAGAATGGTACAATCTAGATTTTAAAGTACAGTCTGGCATTTTATTGTGGTTCTCGTTTTAATTCGTTTGTTACAATATAATTAAATTTTGATTAAATACTGTAGTATCTGAATCTCACCAATCTTTAAGTTCACACATTTAGCTGACCTTTAGTTATACATTAGCCATATGTATTCACATTTACGTAGTTATATTATTTCGTACTTATGTTGTATATAAAAACAATAAAAATATAAGAAACTGTCAAAAAGTTAAAGAAAGAAGAAAGAAAAGTCAAATGTTACAACCCCCTTCCCTGCACAAGAATTGTCAAAAAAAAAGAAAAAAACATACCCTAATGAAAAAAGATCTTATAAATAAGAAAACAGAAGTTCTTAGATTTTATATTTCGCCCAAACCGGCGTTTTTAAAATATTTAAAAACAATATATCTTTATAATTCCTGACAGACAGTCTCGCTCGCTGGAAATAAAAATTCTTGAGTTTGCCAATCAAAAATTCGTTAAGGTTATACAAACTATAAAAGAAATGAAACAAATTCCAAATTCCAAATTTGGGTCTGATGCCCATGTTCGAGTGGAGGACTATGTTATTCAGAATTTGATGACTCTCGAGTACCGTTGATTTTTCACAATGAGTGAAACATACATACATTTAAATATAATACTGAGCGATAATAATTTCTGGCAACAATTTGAAAAGTGATACAGTAGTTTATAGTGAATCGACGCAAAATGCCGCTTCGAGACTAATGGCGCTTTTGGGCTGTCGCCTATTTGGGCTAAAAAAATCTATTAATTAAAGTACTAATTGATAAATTAATTCTTTGATAGGAAATTATTTGTCAACAGAAATAAATAAGCAAAATAGTAACAAAAAATATCAAGGTTCCAAAATTCGGAACTTATTAGGCACAAAATGCAACGAAAATTCTAACAGAAACAGTCAGTAGTTTAAAATATAAACGTGTAGTATGTAAACATATAAAACCTACTGACCAAATCCCAGATAACTCAAAAACAGCAGAATTACAAGTATCAATAACAATGAAAAAACATTTTAAATGTTTAAATTCTTAATTTTAAAAAAAAGGAAAATAATATTGGTAAAAATTAAAATTGAAAATTCTTCACTGAAGTTTCGATTAATTTTTTTCCTTCCGTAGATATTGAAATAGGTAACAAGAGGTCATGAAAATACACGTTAGAATATCGGAAAATAAAACTGGAATATTACATTCAAAATATAACAAGAAAAACCAGTTAGTTTTTTTAGAATACAGTATCTTTTTACAAGATCATTTTATGTTACAAAAAGTGTTTAATTCAAATTCCTGCTATCATTTAATCATCTTTTACGGAATATTCTTTTCTCTATCACGTGAAAATTTAAGAGATATGTATTTTTTTCCCTTAGTTTATTTCTAGAACATAAAAAAATTACTCTTCTAGTGATTTTAAAACTGAAAAATGAAATTAAAGCTTCAATAACCGTACTTTTTTCTCGTTAAATAAGCAGAACATCTAAAAACAGTTTTTTGGCCTTCTAACATACTCTTAAATTTATTTTTTATAAGCAATGCTGATAGTCGCCTTTTTAAATCCCTACCATTTAAAGGAATTCCTAAATGTTTCTTTTTCTACATCTTTTGGATTTTAAGATTAAATATTTTTATAGGATTTGCATTTAAAGCCATAAGTTCTAAGACATAGTGTGACTAATTTTTTTTCATTTTTTCTTCTTCTAATAGGCTGTTCTATAAATTGGATACTTTACATTATCCTGTAAAATTCTACAGAAATCGTAATATTTTTTGTTATAAAATATATTTGTAAAGAATCTGGAAAAGCTTGTATTTAAACAGGTTTTGAAGATAAGAAAGGAACAAATGGAAATATTTTTTTTTCTTAAATTTAAATGTTTTTATTATCTTTAGCAAAATAAATGGTATTATATACCTAGGTATCTATGTTATTATATATCTAGAAGTGAAATATTGTTTTCTCCAAATGCAAACGGTTGCGCTGTGCTCTGGCTAATAATACCATAAAAGACTAAACTTCTGAAGACAACGTGACACTGAGGCAAGATTTTTAGCTATTATGATTCCGAATTATATCAGTTTTTAAAATTTTTTATTTCAGTATTTTATTTTGAAGGTAAAGTTTATCTGTTGTTATTGTTGTTGTTGCTTATGCTCACTTGTCTGACGCATAGTCAGCCCAAGCCCACGAAATTCCTCGTGGCAAGGAGCGCAAGATTACGCCTGTCGTTGGCAACAGCTTCGAGCAACTAGCAGGTGACAGTGCGATTTAGCTCAGTTCATCCCCTAATTTTGATCGAGAGCGCCCCGGGGGAAGGACGAGTCCGAGGGTCTCCTACCCCTCTCCCCTTCCACCAAACCACACGAGAGAACTTTCGGCTCGCCGCATCTTTAGAGTGCCGCAATGCCGCACCGACACTATAAATCCATACATTAACAAACATCTATGCCTTCTCCGGGATTCGAACCTGAGCCCTTCGGCACAGCAGTCAATGGCTCTAACCACTATACCGGTTGGGCCTCAAAGTTTATCTTACAAGCATGAATAGAAAACTAAAAACATTTGGAATGAAAAGCTTCTTTGTATGCTATTCTTGCAATTCTTAATACATGATACTCCAAAAATTACTAAGCACTTTTGAAAACCTCCATATGAAAAAAATTTAGTATCTTCTGAAAAGCAGTCATAAAACAGAAAAGCAGAAAATAATAAGAAAGATAGTTATAAAATCCTTGTAGAGGAATTAGGATTTTTTGGTGCTGGAGACGGGAAAAATGAGCAATGCCCTCGCCGGAACTCGAACCTCGGTTACGCGCCGCCAAGTGTGCTGACCATTACACCACGAAGGTATGCTAAGAAGGCGGAATAAATATCTTGTATACTTCCCCTTTTAAAGAGAAACTGGGAATAAGGGGACCCATTCACCAAATCCTGGTGGTGGAGAATCATCATCCACCACATTTTTTAGTTCGGGCGCCACTATAGAGACATTAGGTTATTTCGAAGCAGGAGACATGAAAAATGAGCAATTCCCTCGCCTAGACTCGAACCTTGGACCTTTCGAATATTGGCCATTATACCAGAAGGCGGGAGAAATATTTTATATACTCCACCCTTTTAAGGGCGACTGCGGATTAGGGGAGGGAATCGCCATATCCTGGTGGTAAAGAATCATCATCCACCACCTTTTATTTTAGTTCGGGCCCCACTGTAGAGACATTAGGACTTTTTTTGGAGTTGGAAGCGTGATAAATGACCGGACTCTAACCTCGGACCTCTCGAATATGCGCCGAGTGTGCTGACCATTACATCAAAAAGGCATGTTAAGAAAGCAGGAAACTTATCTTATATACTTACCTTTTAAAGGGCGACTAGGGATTAGGGAATGCAATCGCCAAATCCTTGTGGTGGAGAATAATCATCTACCATCCTTTTTAGTTCGAGTGTCTCTGTAGTGACATTATGATTTTTTGAAGGTTAAAGCGTGATTAATGGGCAATGCTCTCCCCGGGGACTCGGACCTCTCGAATACGGGAGAAATACTTTATATCTTATTATTCAATTTTTTAATTATAGTTATATTCCTGGATAGCACTTGGTATGCAATATAAAGATGTTAAATTTTCTTATTTTAATACTTTTCAGATTGTACCGTACGCAAGGCACATTCCATTTAGAATTCGCATGAGTTTTTTAAAAATACTTTGCTTATATCAGTAGCAAATAATTCTTCTGCTTCTGTAGTGGTAATCACTGAAGTTACCCTATCCAAGCAACTTCGATTCCTTTCTCAAAATCAAATCTACCCGACTTTTTAGAAAGGCAGCAAAACAGAAATGAGTTATCGCTTGCACTAAAGGTAGCAGTATTTCAGACATCGGCTGCCTGGCTTCTAATTTGTTTAAGTTATACGCAACACCAAACTAAAAACAACATTTCAGATCTGCGAGTAAAGGGAGGTGCATAGAATTCTGACCTTGACTACCGTTATTTAGTTTACATTCTGATAATTGTACTTGCATTGTCATACATATTCCCTTCTCTAAGATCAAGCACTACACAGACACAGCTGAATGTACCCTCCATATCCCGCAGGAAGTGGTCGCCCGTCAAAAATGCCAGATAGGCCAGAAATATGCCAATCATGCCTCACGCCCAAGGATCCCAATCCATCTCGGATGGTAGACTTTCAAGAAATACCTCTCTATAAACCACCGCTGAACGCTGATCAGTCAGGATCACTACTCCCAGGGGCCAGAGACTACGGTGGCAAGATCTCTGAAAGCCTAGAGATCTGAGTGGTCGGCATAAATGCTTCCTGCCATCATTACGTGAGCAACCCCTTAATGAGGGAATTACGCAAACTCTATATGGGACCTCTCCGCATCCATCGTCTAGAGCAAGCTACTGACACAAAAGTCTTACAAAGAAGAACATTACTGATGAGATCATGGAGTAATGCTCCATGTTACAAAATGCAGGGCAATATGTGCTGGGCGAATGGTAAAAGTCATATTTAACACATAATGGATTGCATAAATATTCGCTTTGTAGCAAGGTAAACTTCAAATAACTTTTTACATTTACCTCCCGTTCATTTCATGTTTCCCAGATCAAAATATTTATGCTTGATATTCTATAATCTCCTTATATTTATTTTCTATCTACCCAGCTCTGGAAATTACGGCATTATAATTTTTAAAGCATTTTTACAGATGTTTGATATTGCTGCGTTCTAAGGGTTCATGGATTTGAAGTAATTGATGATAGCACTTGTTGACAATCACAACACAACTCATTCGCTAGTATTACAAAGAACAGTTCTAAAGACAGGCCTCCTCGAAAAACTACGACAAGCACGCCGAAACAATCAACAAGTCAGCCTTCAGAGCTAAAACGGTGAAGACACCTTAAGGGCAAAGCAGTAAAATGTAGCTCTCGACTGGGTCGATCGCTCTCAAGCTAATCTCTGAACTCAAGAATCTATACCTTCCCCGTATAGGCAGGATATATATAGCTTTAAATTATCTTCAGGAATATTCGCGAGAAAAACCCATAAAAATCCGTTGTAGAATGTTCTCGCTCCGTTTATATCATATCGCCATTTTTTCCCCTAATATAGTCAAATGAGTGATTACGCCACGAAGGCATGCTAAGAAGGAGAGAGAAATACCTTATACGTTATCCTATTCTAAAATGCAGACATAACCAGCAATGACAGAGTGGGATCGTTAGCAGCTCAAACAGGGTTCAAATCAAGCGAATGGGCTGGCTGCATAGATATATCCTTAATTTTCTTCATCCATAACGTGAATATGAGCAAACTTCACTTAGGAGTACCTCCTTAAAGGATTTCCTCTGGTTAAGTAAATATTTCTCATGCCTTTTGCCGAATTTAATTACGTCGGCCTAACCAAAATTCAGTGCAAAGCTTTAAACCTTTGAATTGCACTTCAGTTTTGTCAGATTTCGAAATATGGAAAAAATTAATTTTTGGTAGTTACATTTAATCCTCTTCCGTTGCTTAAAGATGTTGAAAGTAATTTCAGTGAGAAATTGCTCTTTATTTATTCGCTCATTTAAAAGCATAATACACTGCTGGCAACCGTAATTGCAACACGCTGAAGGAAGCATGCAAATAACATGAAATTTACGACATGCATTAGTGGAGATGAGACATGCAAATGGTTAGAATTTCAGCGCAGACGCACATCATGCTCGCGTGTGGCGCCACTTCAAAGCGCTATTTAAGGCTTCCAGTTTTCGACGATTTTAAGTTCGGCAATTGTGTTTTTCTTGTGGTTTTTATTTCAAATGACGTAAACGATGATAGCTGTTTACTACGAGTAAATACGTAAACGATGATCGCCGTTTACTACGAGTAAATAAAAAACGATGATCGCGATCATCGTTTGATCAAGTATCCGAGTTCGACGGAGGAAGGATAGTGGCCTCTGTAACGCATCATCCAGTGTCTGTGCGTACCATTCGACGCCGTTTACACCAGAGTAGTCTGTCCGGAAGACGTGCATTGCTTCGTCTACACTTGACGCAGAACCACAGACGTCTATGCCGCTAATGGTGCGATGAAAGAAGGATGTGGACGGCAGAATGGAATGAATTTGCCTTTACTGACGAGTCATGCTTCTGTCTGCAACACCACGATGGTTGAATTTGAGTCTGGAGACACCATGGAGAGAGGATGCTGAACAGCTGCGTTATGCACCGTCCCACTGGTCCTGCAACGGGTATTATGGTATGAGGCGATATTGGATATCACCCTCGCACTCCTCTAGTATGCATTGCCCGTACTTTAAACAGCGAGGGCTACATCTCCGAGGTGTTGAAACCGGTTGTCCTTTCTTACCTTCAGGGCTTTCCCACAGCAATATTTGAAGAGGATACTGCGCGACCAGTGGCCCGCACTGTCCAAGGGTTCTTCGTCAGTCGCCAGATGGAATTGCTTCCCTGGCCGGCTCGCTCTCCGGATCTTTCGCTGAGAGAAAACATGTGGTCCATGGTTGCTGAGCGATTGACTCAGATTAGATCCCAAGCTGCGCCAGCATATCAACTTTGGCAACATTTGAAAGCTGCTTGGTCTGCTGTACCCCAAGAAACTTCCAAAGTCCCTTTGAATCAATGCCGAGGCGTGTGGCAGCGGTGATCTCCAACAATGGCGGGTACTCTGGCTACTGATTCTGGAAGGAACCGCACTTCACAGAAATAAATGAATACTAGATATAAATTTAATCATTTGATACTTGGTCAACATGTTATCTACTAAATAAATTTTGTTATGATATCTCTTGTCTTTCTTGGTGTTGCAATTTGGGTGGCCAGCAGTGTATTTGAAAAATGCAGTAAGAAGATAATAAATTCATGTGAATGTAATGCATATAAGCTGCACCATTAAAACTGTAATTCTGATCTAACATAATGGTATCTAACACGCCATAATTTGTGCGACTAAGCAAAGGGAAATTGCAAATGTAAAAAAAAACTAGTTATTCTTTAGAACCACCTTGTTTCTGACATTTTTTAAATGTTAATATGAATTTTGTTGGTAATGTTAATTTTAATTTTGCTGACAAATTTTCGATTCACAGATTACTACAGCGAATCTCAGGCCACAAAATTTCAGCATGATTTTATTACCCACCCACAACCCCACAAATTTTACCTTTTCCTCGCTATAAAATTATTATGCCAATTATGGATCTTGAGCGAGGATTAAAGGCGTAACGGCATTAGCCATGTCTGATGGTACTGTCTAATAGCACTCTATGATCTACGAAATGTGGCTTTAAGAGTGATCGTTTCTAGACACTAATTACGTACGTTTGATATGGAACCGAAATTCGGCAATCTCAATGTAACTGCGCTTGTCGAGATTTACCCATATTGGACAGGCCTTCATTGTGCAATTTGATGAATCCTGAATGATTAATCCAAGACATTTCTGACTGTAAGTTTCAATGACTTCTTTATTCCTATTTTTAGTTTCAACGATATATGTAAGTATAATGCTGACAGATGTTCTAGAAATAATTGCATAGAGGTAATATATGAAAAATCTAGGAATTTCTATAAAAGAAACTAGAATCTTTCCGAAAATGTACTTCTTGTGAATGTAGACGCTCTTAGATCAGTCGCAAAACTTTTTTGCTGTCAGGGCCAGTTAATGATCTTCTTTCGGTGAGGTGAGTCTCATATGTCAGAACCCAAAACCAGAGTTTTAAATCTTGAATTACATTAAACCTTAAACTTTGGAGGTATTTTCACTTCCAAGAAGGTGACTTAATTTACAATTAACGATGCTACCATTCACAGTCAGTCATACGATACTTCCTGACGCTCCTATTCATCTGCATGCATCCTTTCCTCCTCTATTCGACTTCTTAACTTTAAGCAATTTCTTTGATCAGTTCTTTAAAGGTATACAGACATTACAATCTGTAGTAAATGATAATAACTTTTGTGCGTCCTCTTGCTTTAGAAACCCTCTTACACTATCACACCATTTTAACTGAATTTTGGCTAAGAGAATGGAAGCAAGTTTGACAAGCGGCCGTATCTTAGGAACACATTCATCCAGTCTCAAACACCACCATTTAAACAGATGCCTAAATGCTGGATTACTATACAAGGTTTACTTTTGTGCAACATCGCTGACTCCTGGTCTGCTCGAAAGCAATTACTTCCTTTGTGTGGGAAGAGTCTAACCTCGTTTTCCTACTTCCCTTGGGCAGTTCTATTTCCTTCGTTGTACTTCAATTCGATCCATTCGAAGTAGCCTTCAAAACTTCTCAAGAATAGGCAAAGAAATTTCCAGCGTATGCTATGCTGAAATAATCTAAAATAAGTAAAATCCAATTCGTGACATTTTCCCTCAAAATTCGAAGCCTTGAACCTGCAGATCTGAATGAGCGCAAAAAATGACATTGGGAGGGCGGAGCTTTCAGTAAACGGATATTGAAGCAAAATCAGAAATGTCGATTTAAACGCAATTCCTGCTTATTTCATTAAAATCTTGATAAAATAGTCTTTCCTGCAAATTTAAGGTATTATAATGTATTAATTTGCTATGAACTTAAGGTATTCTGAAAAAATCTGCTTTTTGAGCTTCCGCTTAGCACAGATGCATCAAAATTTATTTTAATTCTTTACTAGCTGTACCGTGGTGTATAATACTCATCGATCCAATTACGTTTAAGAAATCGTAACATTATTATTAAGTAATTTTGTTAGGAATCGCGATTATGCGGAAGTACGATTGACATTTATAGAATATATTGGTCTCTTTACGACGGAAATTCCCAACCCTCAAGTGAAAAGAAGAAAATTCTCAAAAAGTCCTGTGTATTCTTTTATATTTCTCTACCAATCAATCTTTGGTTAAGCAAAGCGGAAATCTATTATCATTTTCTTTCTAGCAAAATAGATGACAATAGAATTTAAAAATTATTTAGTTATTTTTGAAAAATAACTTGGATTATTAAAATTGAAATTGTATAATTTTTACTAATTTGATTTATGTATAATTACTATAATAAATGAAAAAAAGTTGATAAATAAATTCAATATAGCTTTAAACTCAAAATTCTTAAGTTTAAAATTTTACATTTTAACATTTTTACGTTTAGCATTTTATATTTAAGAAACAACCGAAGAAGAATACAAATATACAGAAAATTAATTTATTTGACATTTCTTCTGGAATGAAAGCTGCAACCCTTAGTCCTACTGGTGCTCTAAATATCATACAATTAAAAAAATAGCTTACTTTACAGGCCCGAATATATTTAAAAGAAAGAGTTTTAGTTTACACGAAATATAATCCCTGATGCCATTCATACAGATGGAATCTTTACATCCTTCTTGCACATTTAAAAAGCAAACCAAAAATCATCGGATATTTCAGCTATTATTCTAATCATATTACATTTCTCAAAGCATGATTTAAATTTTCAGAAACTGAAATGTAAGTCCGAGAAAGGGATTACACTTTCACGTAACGTAATCCCTGATGATTTCCTTACAAGTAGACGCTTTAAATCCAACTTGTAAATCTGGCAAGAAAGCATAAATCATGAGATATTTGATACAAAACAAGATTCAAATTTGCAGGAAAGAAATACAAGTTTTCTCTCAAACTGCAGGTTTGTAGTATTAATAAGCTTCAATTTTTAGATTTCGTGACTATGGCAGTTATCATACACACTTTCGTCAACATCAGAGCATTTTCCATAAGTTATAGAATATTTTGCACTAGTAAAGATAGAAATAATGAAATTACAATTACCTCTATTTTGATTCAAATTTGAATTTGTACGCAAACAAAGCAAATAGCCCCATAAATTATTTTTCTACTTTTTACATAAATTATTTTACTACTAATTTTTTCTACATATTGTTTATCAGTTATTGTAGTATTTTGTTTTATCTGAATGCATCTCTTTTGCAAATGTCAGAACTAATCCTTAAAACTGAATAAAAGTGGATTATTTGCTTAAGTTACACAAATATAAATAACATAAATTTGTAGTTTATTTAAGTTAATAAGCCCGTTATCTTTTTATTTGAACTGTTACCACTTCTGTATTTCCTTTGTTCTCATTAGGATGTGAATGAAATACGTGTATGTAAGAACAGAGCTCTTGGAAGTGACTCAGAGAGCTTTGTCAGATACAGATACAAGTGAGCGGAAGACCAGAATTTCGCCATTGGTAATGCAGGTATATTCCATTGGTCGTGCAGGTACTAAATGTACATTTTCGCTCTGTTTTTGATGGAAAACACCTCGGTCAACAAAACTAAAGTTTCTACTCCCTCCTCTACAACCAAACAAATTCAAAGGACTTTCCGCTTGCCAGTATTTTAAGCGCCCCTATGCCACAAAAGCAATATACTCTTACAAATTCCCATGCCTTCTCTAAGAATTCAAGGCAAGCCCACTGGTACTGCAACCAGTCTTTCCGGCGAGGGTGTCAGACAGCTTTGGCAGTGAAGCTGATCTTATAAGGTATTTCTCTCGTCTTCTTACCATGCCTTCGTGCTGTAGTGGTCGGCACGCTCAGAGCTTATTCGAGAGTTTCGTGGTTCCAGTCCTGGCGAAGGCATTGCTTATTTTTCATGTCTCCTGCTTCTAAACAACCTAATGTCTCTACAGCCTTAGATGTATTCTCTGGCTCAGCTCTGAGAATAATGGTATCTGGCGTTAGCCTTTTTGCTAGCCGAATTACACGCTAACTTAAAGAAATTACTCGTGCATTTAGTGAAAATTGACCTGAAGTTTTTTAGGCTTTCGCGTCATAAATCTCCAGCAGTTATTAATTTCAATTTTAAATTTACGTTTAATGTTACCTGAAATACCGCAAGCAGCGAAGATTATTTGAAAGCACTAGCCGTGCATTGTTACGTTTAATAAAAAGTTTGTTTAAACCTTCTTGTGAATCTTGTGAATCGTTCGTGGACGGAGCGACAAATTGTCTAAACAGCCTTAGAAGGTTTCAAGAAATTAAGCTAAAAGTGAAACCTTACAATTTTTTCTTCATTTTAAAATCAATGGATCCATTCTTGAAGAAGGAATTCGAGTATGTGTTCCGAGTTCAGAGAAATTCATCTTTGTAAAGAAGTGGAAGCTTAATTGGTCACATGTGTCCTTAAGTTTTTTCTTTTACAAGTTCACTATTTTTTACAATTTCGGATTCTTGATTCCCAAGAATATTCATGAACAAAACATTTACTCTCATTTGACAAACTGCGATCTTGAAAGCCGGAGAATCGTTCCTCTCCCCCAAACAATGTGTGAAAATTAAATTCAAGCCCTTGCTAAGCGAATAATTAGATTACTTAAAACGAAATATCAAAAGATTGCTTAAATACTTAGGAATAAAATCTCAGATTACAACACTGAGTTAAGCATTCTTGATGTGTTGAGTCTTGACGACTTCTGGAAGGATAAAGTGACATCAAGATAATTTAACCCTTGAAAAACTGAAGCTTTGCTAACATATATGCTTAAAATGCCGAAACACATTCCCTCTCCATCACCCATCCCATCCGTTTTCTCTCTTCGTCATCCATTAAAGAGGTGTGAAGATTTCAGATTACATCCTTTCTACTTCCCAACAAATAAGCTTCCATGAGCCTTGTAGGACAAGCTATCTGCAAGAAATTGATACAATGCATTTGGTGAAACTCCACCTGGTACTACATACCTTAGAGGAAGGGAAGGAAACAACATCGCAATCTCGGCCGTTTCGGGCGGTTGTGGTCGTTTGAATGAAAAGGTATCTCGGTCGTTTTGGCCTTCGTTCAAGGGTTAAAATACGCCGGATTTCATCACAGGACGGAACGAATGTGATTTGATATACTTGCTAATACAAAGAGCTAGGAAGGAGATAATACTAATGACCAGAATTAAATTTCAAGGCCTAATAATCTGAAAATTGTACATGTATAGATGTTAGACTCAGAGTATGATTTTACAGAAGGCTAATGCGATGATTTGGGACCAACCTCTACTTTCAATGGAAGCATTAAAATTACAACATTTAAAATACGTCAAATTTTAGGTATTTTTTCAGTTCTGAAGTCTACAAAACTAATATACTTCGCCTTCCGAAAACAAACGTAAATTAGGATGCTAACCCTTGTAATATTTGCTCTTAATCATTTAACGTAATTTAACTTACCAAGGAAAAAAGTTATGTTTTACGGGGAATATAATAAACTGAAACATTAAAAATAAAATATACAAATATGAAAAACTTCTGTTTAATTTTAAATAAAAAAATATTTTGCTGTTAAATTATTTTCTGAAATATTTTACGTAATGCGTGTCAATGAGAAATACTGCGGCTACATCTACAATGAAAAAGTAATATGAAGAGAACACTACGTGACTTCCTTGTAGACCCTATTAAATTATACACTTTTTGATACATTTCATTTTATTTCCTCGAACTTCGTTCTAGATATATTACTCATTCAATCTATTCAGTTCTCACCTAGTGGCTAGGTTAAAAATACATAAAAACTCAAAACATGTTCATCAAAAATTGTAAAATACAGAAAAATATAAAACACCAAATACAGTTAAAAATTTCCTACAACTAATATTGTTTCCATCAAAAAACAAGCAATTCGACAGCGGTCAGGAAGATAAATTTCACGACGAACAAAACTGAAAATTTAATTTTGGTCTCACTCTGCAAAAAGGCACTTAAGTTGGTGCAGAAACTGTCTTAAATCCCTATTCTGCTAAGTTTCAAATGTAAACAAATGACGGTTTCGTTACGCTTAGTAGCACTTTAACAACTTTTAAATTGTCGATAATTCTACAACTATTGCATGCATATTAACTAAAGGCATAAAATCCTTAACCGTAAGATAAGAACAATATAATTCAATCAATCACTTTAAAAGGCAAAATGCACGATTTGGTAGCGTATAAGAATAAAGGAACTGAGCTCACAGTGCCAACTAACAGAGAGGATATATACATACTATATCCACTTTTGATGCGGACAACTGCAACTATAAAGGAAGGTGCACAGCTACACGTGATAGCAGTCTCATGTACATAATTTCAACGTTCTGAGGCTACTTGCTTTTGAGCTATGTGAGATACATACATACGTGTGTATGTACGTACAGACGTCGTGAAACAATCTCTTCTGAATCCATTTTAAATTCGTTTTAAAATCCATTTTGGGAAAAAGTGTCCTTTATTCTATCCGTAAATGCAGATGTCAAAGCGGATATTTCTTTTGAAATATGATGCCCGAAATTTTTTGCGATTACAATATTTTTTATACTTTGTTCAAGGTAGTAAAAATTAGATATGGAAGCCTTCTTAAGCTATTTTGTCTTAGATCTCCAGCTTTGTATTCCATCCTCTCGTAGAAGTATTTTCGTTTCTGATGAAGACGATGGTATAGTAGAAAGAAAATTCTGGAACAGAAATGCGTTATGCGTGGCAATAGAATTGCAATATGTTGAAAAATGTACTGTTTGTCTTAAAATCTGGCGTGATCCAAAAAAAAAGGGAAGTTACTCCATTTCTGGTATTTTTATGATCATATTATTATAATTAAAAAATCAGATTTTTTTAATTACGTGAATCAACAGATTATTAGTCTACATTGAAAACTGTCATAAAAGAAATGCTATAGTTTTAACGAATGTAAACAATATAATATTTTCATTTTTTATTGTGTATATAATTTTTTCTTCCTTTTTTCCCTTATCGAAAAAGCACTTTATTAACAAAACAATTTTTCATTTTTAGGATCTCTAGACTGTCGAAATTTCAGAAAAGGAATCTGAAATCTTGATAAATTAATCAGTAGTTCAGGAATTTTCTAGCGTCAAAAAAGCAAAACATTCAAGTGAACATAAACATAAACCCTAAGCCGAAGAAAACATGGAAGCTCTTCAAATTTTTGATATGAAAATCAAAAAATAATTATATGAAAAGAATTCCGTTCAAGGGTAAAGAAAAACTTTTTGGAACTTCCGAAGACAACTTCCGCATAAAATATTTGATAACTTGATAACTTCACTTATGCCAGGAGGATGGGGAGAGCATATTAACATGAGCATCATCGCTATTAAAGTAAATAAGCGTTAAGGGAGGTAAATCTCTAAGGGATGACAAGGTATTGGCTTAATATTTTTATTAGGCACTTATCAAACGTCAGTCTCATTAATATTTGACTTCTACTTTATTATTTTGTGTTTAGCATAATAAATCAGTAGGATTATATATCATGTAAAAACAGGTTTTCGTAGTATGGATTAGCTTAAATAATTATGTGTTTGCTTTGAGAAACAATACAAGTCACTAATTACTGATCACTGATCTGTATTATTTGAGAATTGATTGTAATCGCCATGTATTATTTCATTGATCAGTGGTCTGAATAGCAGATCACTGATCTTTTGTTCAGGTTTTGAATTTACATGTCTACTAACATATACGGTAAGGTAATCCGCATGCAAGTAAAGCTTTTATATTTTTATAAAAATAAAAATAAACAGAGAAACAATTAAATCATTTTCTAGTGTCTATAGATTAATTTTCTATGGTTTAATTAAATCTGGTTTAATTTAGAATAGCCAAACAACAAAAATCAGCATTATATTTGCAAATTTTTACAGGACTGGTTCGGATAGTTTTACCAAACCATCATCCTCAACTGTCAAAGCGCAAATGAACGAGATAAGATATAGTGATTAGATAAGATAAGCTAAGAATGGCTGGCTAGGAGTTAAGCTACTGGCGCCATCTATTAATGAAACGAGAACTAAAACATAATTTTCTTAAAGGCTGAAGGCAAAGATGGATTGGAATTAGGATCGTTTATCTTCCAGCATGAGCATTTGTGCAAAATTTAAGATAAATTCGGTTTTTAATGCACATTTTTGCATATCGAAGCTGAGATATCTGAAAGTCATTTCTATTCCTCCTTTCTACCCTTCCCCATATCATGGAATGTGCCAACAGGAAGTCATTTTACTTTTCTTTTTTTTTGCTGAGCTTTTGTGCTACGTGGCAGCGTTTTCGTAAAAGTTACAACACACGCGTGGTCGTGGGTGAAAATTCGGCAAATATTTGTTTTCTCAAATATTTTGTGTTATTAATTGCCTTGTATTATTTTAATTTGTATACATTCTTCTCTGTAATTTTTATATCGGTTTTCATGGAAAAAATATATGTGCAACCAGCTGATTTTGCTCGCATTCTTCAAGAATTATCTGAGGAAGAAGAGTAAGACAAGAAAACCTTTGGATATGAGAACAATAGCGATTTGAGCGAGGAAAATATAGAGATAAATAATATCAGCTGTGAATCTGAACAATATATTTCGGATGATGATGAAAATAGTGATATAGAAAAAAGGAATGATGATGATATGGTCTATATTAGTAAGGATAAATATTCTAAGTGGCGAAAACAGAAGTTTGAAAACTGCTCAAAGGCGAAAATGATGAACATTATGAAAGTGTTACCAGGCCTAAAACACCATGCAAAGGATATAGAGGATGAAATAGAATCATTTTTGAAAATCATTGATATAAATATGCTTGATGAAATTTTGGAATGGAATAACTTTGCTTAAAAATTGTTTACTTATATTTGAATGTGGCATCATTTGTATTTTGCAATAATAAGGTTAACATTTTATTTCTTAACAAATTTGTTATCAATATTTACTTATTTCTGTCGTTTTTCGTGACGAAAACGGTAAAATAACGAAAGTCGTAAAAAATACCACGCGCGTTCTCATGTAAAATTGCGAAGCGCGCGTACTAGAAGGTTAACTAGAACAGACAGATTTTTTTTGAATGTGAAGCGCCTCTGGAAAGTCCAGTTCACCAATGGAAGATGTTTTCTGAATGATTTTGCTTCAGAAAAATTGAAGGTGTGATTTTCGGACCAACAATGTTGGGTAACAGAACACTTCTGTGTTTCCTTTTTTCTAACATAAGCCTCATATTCCTTAACTTGAAATTTTAAGGCTCTTAGTTTGACCAATGTAAATTAAACCGCACTGGCGAGGAACCTATAAATACCCCAGGAATTCATATCCGGAATGGAGTCCTTAAGTATGGAACTGCTAATTTTATTGATAGCAGAATAAACCATTCGAAAATTAAATTCCAGTAAAATACATGCAATTTTATAGCTAAATAATGGAAAGAAAGGAATGACAACAGAATTCTTATAATCTCCTAATATTGTTGTTTAACTACTAGATTAATACTTCTTCGGCTTGTTATTCTATCTTAATCAAGTCTGTTTTATTTGATTGTGACAAAGCACTTGGTAATTTAGTACTACGGTGGCAAGACTTAGCATGCCTTTCATACCACGTCAAATCTCTCTGAGCTACTTCTTTCAATTCTTGTGAATTTCGTACTCTTAACACTTGTCCTTCACCACCTGATCTTAATCAAAACTGAGTTATTAGGTAAACTAATTACCTAAGTCTTACTGAGGTGATAATGATTTATAAACCAGTGAGAATAAATTTTATATAAATGTTAATAAATAATTCTCTAGGAAACTTTCCGTTAGTCTCTATCATTTAGAATTTCAACTATTTCTATCTGCTACAAATCTGGAACATCAGTGATATCAGTTCCAATTTGATATGAAAATAATTTCTATGTATCCTGAAACGGTCTCGGACATTTAGTTTTGTACCACTTTGTAGAGTCATTAGGTTTTTTAGAAGCAGAAGAGAGAAAAAATGAGCAAAGCCTTCGCCGGGATTCGAACCACTCGGCTACGCGTCGAGCGTCCTGACCACTACACCACGAAGGCATGCGAAGAAGGCGGGAGATGTACCTTATATTACCCCCTTTTTAAAGGGCGACTGGGGTTCAGGGGACACAGTCGCCAAATACCCGTAGTCATCATCCACCACCTTTTTAGTTCGGGCGCCAGTGTAGAAACATTAGGTTATTTTGAAGTAGGATAAATGAAAAATGAGCAAAGTCTTCGTCGGGAGTCGAACCACGGACCTCTCGGTTACGCGTCGAGCGTGCTAACCACTACACCACGAAGGCATGCGAAGAAGACGGGAGAAATACCTTATAACTTAACCGACAGCAGTTAGCCGACAGAACATGATACTATAGTACTATGCTTTTTGCCAGTTTCCAGGAATTTCATGGAAGGTGTTTGCCAGGTGGAATTTCATGCAACTCTTAGTGGTACCACAAATAACCCCGGTTAGGGAAGACACACATACAATACATCATATGAGAACCTTAATTAGGAACTGAAGGAATAATTTTGAGGAGTTAGCCAAGGCCAGTGTGAGGTGAAATTTCATTTAAGCGGTGAAAATAGTGTGGTTGTGTAGTTAAAAAGAGTGGCACAAATGGAAGCCAATTAAGTGAGAGAGAGTAACTACGGGAGACGACAGGACATTCAGCCGCCAAGGACACTTATTGGACAAGATATTCAACCGAAAAGAACAGTTAGCCAACAGGATATTTAGCCGACAGGGACACTTAGCTGACAGAGCATTCAGTGTCCTTAAAAAATAAGCACGATAATAGCTTTTATTTAACAAATGAATATTACATTTCTTTTATAAATGAAATGAAAGAAGCAAAATGTGTGAAGTAAAAACAAACAATTCATTACAGAAGGTTGAAACGCTATGATATTCTAAATATTGGAGGAGAGGACAAACTTAAGCACCATTAGCTGCAGAAAAATCAGAAACCCTCTATTATGTTAGATGAATTTT
>KK115278.1:179709-242262 GCA_000611955.2 Stegodyphus mimosarum | reverse complement strand
GGATATGATATGGGAAATGAAATATATGAGAGAATTTCACTCATGACGAGCAACCTACAGTTATTATATTATAATAACCTACAGTCTGTCTATCATAAGAAAAGCTCTCGCCAGTTAGTCTGCAGCTGTCTGTTTCCGTACAAACGAATCTTGACCCAAGGGTGTCTTGAAGACAAATGACAAATCTTTTGCTCTAAGCCAGTAGTCGCCAAAAACAAAATAAGAATAATTCTTTGCTTTTTCTTGATAAAATTTTTCTAATAATTCTCGAACTGTTTGGAACAAACTTATGTTCATTTGTAGAGACATTAGTTATTTTTTGAAGGCAAGGAGATGTAAAAAATAATCAACGCCTGAGCCCGGACTCGAACCACGGACTGCTGGAATACGCTCTCAGCATGCTGACCACTACACCACGAAGGCATGCGAAGAAGGCGAGAGAAACACCTTATAAACTAATAATCAACGAATCATTTGAAATGAATTTATGTTAATTCATAATCACCGAAACGTTCGGAAATATTACTTCAGTGATTATCCATAGCTCATGATTACAGTTTAAGAAATAAATCAAGACAGGCTTTCTGACTTAAAAAAATTTTACTCGTTCTATAGTTAACTGAAGTCTTTTATTAAAGACTTCAGTTAATTTTAGTAAATTATTTTCTTGAAAACAATGTCCTTTATTGATTACATTTTTGGTTTAAAATTTATAAGTATTTGGTATTTATTTTGATAAAGGAATCTGCAGAATGAAACGAAGAATTTAACTACCATATTATGTAGTATAATTGCATTGCTTAAATAAATATACGTAATCACAGTATATATGTACCACATAGGTAATCACCTATGTCACCTATGTTACCACATAGTAATCACCTATGTTATGCTATGTTATGTTACGATTACCTATGCGGTGGTAACATGTACCTATGTTAACATGTACCTATGTTACCACCACATAGGTAATCGCCGTATATATAATCTGCATAACTACCGTTAATTATAATAGACACATCTAAATAATTAATTTCAGTTTAGGTTCACATTCTCTGAATAGGTTGCCCACCAGTGGCCGAGTGTAACGTCGCTGCATACTGGTAGTTCGGACCTGGGCTTGATTCCAGGCCAACGGGCCGGTTAGCGTAATGGTAGACCCCACATTCAGTTGAACATTGTTAAACGAATTGCGCACACTGCGCATGCTCAGAAGAGAAGATGGCGCAATTACGACTTTGGCGTAATTTAAAAGAAGATAAATATGATACATAGTTGATGTTCTGTTGTCCGGACATAAACAGTTCGGAGCTTTAAAACTGTTAGGTTGTACTTTACTTCATTACTTAGGTGTAAATATCAATTATAAACTCCCAAAATTTTCGCTTAAGAAGGATTACAAAACAGAAAACATTACATGATGTTGTTTATTGATTGTACTTCTGAAGAGTACAAGCAATCGATTATTTACCATGCATTCCATTCATAAATAGTACTTTAACAACTTAAGGAATATATCTAGTTTAAATTACGGAATTAAAGCCAAAGAAATTATTACAAATAACTGATATTAAATGTAATGTTTATGAACAAAATAAACCAAAATGAAATGAAACAGAAGCAAGTGCAATATGCACAAAGAGGTGTCCATAGTATTGCAATCGTAAAGGGTCGCTAAGGCCTACATGACGAACAGGCTTGTGTAGGGTTATTTTTATTTGCCAGTATTTTCTCCCTCGCCAACGGTACACTATTGAGCATGCGCAATAAGCGAAATTCGTTAACATTGATCAACTCAATGTGCGGTTTGCCATTACGCGGCCGGTTACAAGAGCGCCCTCGTAGCTTTCCTGGTGTGTAACGCGCATACGAACCAGCCTTTTCCAGAAAGCCCCCCCACGAAGGCCTCCCTTCCTTAGGGAGATAGCCCTAGTGCGCTTTCCCATAATCCCAATAAACCAGCCCCGAGCAGCTTACTGGTATGTCTGACCACAAAAGATAAAAATGTCTGTGGGTCGCAGCTAATAAGTCCTGTAATTAATTTTAAGAAAATTCTGGAGAAAGAAAGTTATTATTCCTTTTTTCGAAATTGCTGAAAATTAAAATAAATGTTCACCTACACTTTCATTTCTTAAAACATGTCCTAAACTGCAAGGTGGGTTTTATTTTCGAGTGAGGAAATTTAGTAACATTTTACTTTTTGTAAAACATAAATTTTTATAATAATGTTATAAGGTATATCTCCCACATGCTTAGCGTGCCTTCGTGGTGTAATGGTCAGCACACTGAGCCGGTATTTCAGAGGTCCGTGGTTCGATCCCCGGCGAAGGCAATGCATATTTTTCATCTCTCCGGCTTCTAAAAAACCTAATATCTCTACAGTGGCGCCCGAAGTAAAAGGGTTGTGGATGATGACTCTCCACAGCCAGGATTTGGCGACTAGGTCCCCTAAAACCCTAGTCGCCCTTTAAAAAGGGGAGTATATAAGGTATATCTCCCACATTCTTAGTTTGCCTTCATGGTGTAATGGTCAGCACACTGAGCCGGTATTTCAGAGGTCCGTGGTTCGATTCCCGGCGACGGAATTGTATATTTTTCATTTTTCCTGCTTCCAAAAAAAAACCTAATGTCTCTACACTGGCGCCCGAACTAAAAAGGGTTGTGGATGATGACTCTCCACACCCAGGATTTGGCGACTAGGTCCCCTAAAACCCTAGTCGCCCTTTAAAAAGGGGAGTATATAAGGTATATCTCCCACATGCTTAGCGTGCCTTCGTGGTGTAATGGTCAGCACACTGAGCCGGTAATTCAGAGGTCCGTGGTTCGATCTCCGGCGAAGGCAATGCATATTTTTCATCTCTCCTGCTTGCAATTAACCTAATGTCTCTACAATGTAAAGAATTAATTTCAGTGAGAAATATGTTTCTTATATCCGAATTAGTTAAACACGGAAATCTCATTGTCATCGGTCAAAAATTATATAAGGTATCTTTAATTAAACTTTCTGATAGGTAGTAGAGTACTGTGTACAAATCATCTTAAGTACGTAATCATGTAATTCGAAATTATGAATTTTCTAAAACAGATTTCTAGAAGGTACCCAGGAAAGAAGATTAAGATAATCGAATAAATTTGTATCTGGCAATAGGAGCCACAGATTCATATATTTAGCAATCCTGAATTGCAAGATGTTTTTACTGAATGAAATTGAATTCGTAAATGACTTCTGAATTCGGCATTTGCTCCATCACTTTTCACCAAATGAAAAATGATGAAGCCATTGAGAATGATGTCCTGTAGCATCACATACCTGAGTTAATTAGTTATTGAATTTTATAAAGTTATCCTTTTTAACTTGCTTGTGCGAAGTAAAGGAAGTATTGTAATCGAGAAAAATTTCGGGTATCATCTTTCAACGAAACATCATTTCGACCGCTCTCGAATCCTCTTGAATTATGCTTTTGCGCAACATCTGTACATACGTACAGAATAAAATACTCTTTTCCAAAACGGATTACAAAATGGATTTAAAATGGATTCAAAAAAGGCTTTTTTCGTGGCGTTTGTGCGTGAGTACCTACGCATATATCTCCTATAACACAAAAAAGAGTAACCTCAGAACGTTAGGATTTTATATAGAGGACTGCTATAATATGTAGTTGTACACCTCTTTTTTGCCGCATGCAATAACTGTAGAATTATAAACGATTTAAAATTTGTTTAAGTGTTACTAAGCCTAACGAAGCCGCGATTTGTTTAGTAGAATAGTTAATTAAGTCGATTTCTGCACAAACTTCAGTGACTTTTTGTCTAGTGGGACCAAAAGTAAACCTTCAGTTTTGTGCACTGAATTATCTGTCTTCCTGCCCACTGGCCGAATTGCTTGTCTTTGAGTAGAAACTCAGTTTTAGCTTAAAAATAGTTTTTCAACAGTTTTTAACTGTATTTGCTGAAATTAAGATCAATAACAGGCCGAACAAATATTAATTTAGAAGTCAAACAACAAAAATCAGAGTTATATTTTCAAATTTTCACAGGACTAGTTTGGAAGGGTTTTACCGAACCATCATCCTCAGCTGTAAAAGCGCAAATGAACGAGATAAGATATAATGATTAGATAAGAAAGCCTTTACAGGAGACAAGCTACTGACGCCATCTGTTGATGAAACCAGAACTAAAACATAATTTCTTTAAAGGCTGAAGGCAAAGATAGATTGGAATTAGGGTCGTTAAATAGAACAGAAAGATTTTTTTAATGTGAAATGCCTCTAGAAAATCCAGTTCACCAATGGAAGTTATTTTTTGAATAATTTCGGCAGCAGAAAAATTGAAAGTGTGATTTTGGGACCAACAATGTTGGGTGAAATTGTATTTGCTGTTATATGTTTTACTGGATTTTACATTTTTTAAAAAAGATGTTTTAATTTTTTATGTATTTTTGGCTTGCCGGGAAAGGAAGAACTGAATTGGTTGAAGATGAAATACATCTCTGATAAAATTTGAGGAAATACGTTTAAATGAAATGCAGCAAAAAAATGTGCATAACTTAATAGGCCTTACAAAGAAGTCATGTGGTGTTGGTGTCTACATCAGAATAAAAATGAGCCTATTAAAATGATATTATTACATATGTGTTTTGCTTCTCAACGAACATTTCTTCCATTGTGTTTCTGGTATATAAGCATTTTCTCTAAAAGATTTCCTTTCAAATGTTCCGTTCGTAGCCAGTATTTCATCAGCGCAGCATAATCATTTTCATTTATCTGAAGAAATTAGCTATTTTTTTAATACCACGTTAAATATTATGCGAAAGTATAATTTTCCCTTTATGTTAGCATCAATATAATCAAATTAATTTGTTTCCTGAACAACAATGAAGGTGAATTAAAATTAACGGTATGTACGTAAAGTGAATGAACAGTAAGATCAGCAAAGATAAAGAAATCACGCGGGTCTCTAGAGAAATATAAAGGAAAAGGACATTTATAATCATAGACAAGTCGGAGAAAGATGTGAAAAGAAGGATTACTATCTCGGCTACACAGAATTAATTTAAGAGCAGAGAAAAAGTAAGGAAATTTAAGCAGTGCTACTCCATAACATCATGAAAAAAAGCGATCTGATGGAAACGGCAATACTAAGGTTCACGCAAACATAGAAACTGAAAGTTAGGATTAGATAATCATCCGAAGAATGTGCTTGCTGATTGCCAATTAACGAAATAATCATTACAGGCACCTGAAAATAACAATTTACACAAAGAGAAATTTAATCTATAAACACAACTTTAATTGAATCTGAATGCCAAGCTAGCTTCGTGGAAGTAAGATATTATTATGTAATACAGGGCTGATAGAAGAAAATAACAAGCATTTTGGACTGATAAAACAACTGGGGCGTGGAGGAATTGCGTAACTTAACAAACAATGAGTAATTCCTTGCAATGAGTCTGGAGTATATTCGAAAGAAAAAAACATGAAATCGCCAGTTTTTCTTTATAATATTTGATATTACTAAAGCAAAACTTACATTTTATGTCGCATATATTAATGTGTCTGTATTCTATACTAATATTGCAAAGGATTTTTTCGTTCCTCATCTGTGTATTCGTAGCGTAACTGGAAGCACGTCTCCCTGGTAAACAAGAGGTTCGGAACTCGAATACTGGCGAAGACATTCCTAATTATCTCATTTTTTCTGCTTCGAAATAAATCTAATAATTCTAACAAGCAGCCCCTAAACTAAATTTATTGTAGAAGATAATTCGTTAATCCCTACGTTTGGCGACTAGGTCTTCTAGTTCCCGGTCACAATTTAAATGGTGCAAAATGTAAGGAATTATCACCTCCTTTATGAGTGCCTTGTAGCTGGAACCATGTCTCTGGCTGTCATTCGAGAGTTCGAATCCCGGCTACGGCGCTGTTGAATTTTCCTGTTTGATGCATCAATAAATCGAATGAGATCAGTTGATTGTCAGTTGAAAGAGTACCACTAAAAGTCTTTACTCGGGAATAAATTCAGAAAATCTTAGTAAAATCTCTTAGTATTTTATTATCAAACTATTCGGGAAAATCTCTATCAATAAAGTTTAAAAAATGTAGCATGCTCGTAGTATATGAGGAAAGTGTTTGTTTATGCAAAGCTGGAACAAAATGGCGCACAAAACGCAAAAACAGAGCTTACTTCTGAAAAATGTTTACATTTCAGAAAGGTCATTTAAAAGTAAGTTCCATTATTTCTTCAGTCTGCTAATTAGAAAAATAAGAAACAAGATTTTTTTCAAATTTAAAAAATTAAAGGGTTTTATTCAATAGAATTATACGTGTTTGCTAGAATAAAGGCTAATGTAAATTTTATTCTTCCTATATACTAATACCTAAACTTTTATTGGTGGCATGTGTTAGCTACGCTTGTTCAGATTTCAGACAAAAACTACGGACATATCAATAAAATTTTGTTGTAGGGTCTGAGACTACTGCATTTGGCTTAAGGGCTTTTTTAACTGAGGTGAAATCCGATGAGGCTATCTATTTAAAGGAAGGGATAAATTCATGGACGTCATTCTAAGAAAAAAAGACTCGTGCTTAATTTATCTATCAGAAAAACACCCATGCATTCGCCCTATTCACAGGTGTTCGAATCCAGATCGACCTAGCAGTTTTCAGCAATCTTACCGCTTGGACGCTGGGAGACGGTGTTCTAAAAACAAGTCAACAAGCTTCACAAATGTCCCTTCCGTTTCCGAAAGGTGCTTTAAAAGCTGTGCATAGAATGACACTAAAAATGTCATTAAATTTTTAATATTGAGATGAAATGTTGCATGAGTTTCGCTGTTTTAATTTCTTTGACAGTTACATTACCGCAACGTTTACAGATTAACACCAAGAAGAAATCACGTGAAGGGATGTCCTTCTAGATGATGTAGTAAATAGGCAACATTGAAAGAATTACATTAGTGTGGATGCAGATGCAGGCCATTCTAAAAATATTTTGAATTTGTTTGTAATTATCAAAGCTGTTTCATATGTGCATGGCTATAACAACGTTTGATGGGCTTTAGAAGTTTTTATTTGATTATTATTTAAAAATAGTTCCAGAATAGGTACGAAAGCCAATCTACCTTTATTTCGTTACTTACCTGGAGCCTTTTTCTCTCCTCAGTGTTTCCGTCTTTTCAGCGTCCAGTAGAAGGCATGGATGTAATTTGTCTTTCCTTTCATAAGAGACAACGGTGGCCCACCTATTAGGGACCTCCATAATAAAGAGACCACGGCCTTAGCAGTGGCCCTAGCAGGGGCTAACGTCTATGAACGTCTAAAGTCCCATTAGACAAAATAAGTATTCCATCTTTTGTTTCTGAAACAACATAGGTTGCTATTATGAGAATTTTAAGGGAATATCAAATAAATCCCAAAATTTTAAACATTGTATTATTATTTTAATTTTTTAAACTTCAATACTTGGAAAATCTTTCACGTTTAAAAATGTAATGCAATATAATCTCCTAAAATACAATTCAAAACTTCTAATTTTTCATTAACTCTAAAGATTTTAGATTTGGCCGAAATGATGTGAAGGTTCTGCAAACTCCCAGAAATGGCAGACATATCCTTTTCTTGAGCAGCATTCATTACCCTTCATTCGGTATCACTCAATTGTACCCTCTTACATGGGGCTTGTTTCAGAAGGAAGACCCAGAATCCCCACCAAGAGCAGCCATCATCATCTGTAATCCGGCATGGACAGCAAGCATCATCTGCCTGGAGCGCGACCATGTAGCTATTCTACTGGAAACGCATGACATGAAGCTAGTCCTAGCTTCCATTTATTCACCACCCAGAGAGATAGCCGACCCCACCACAGAATTCATGTCTAAAGTGCTCAGAGATTTTCGAAATGATGGGGTGGTATTCGCCGGAGACTTTAATGCCCACAATGTGTGCTGGGGCTATGCTGACACCGACGATAAAGGCAGACATCTGGAGGATTATATCTCAGCCAACAATCTAGTAATTCACAACTCAACTGATGCACCCCCTACATTTAATAGGATCTACGCCAAGGGCTGGCCGGATTTGACTATTTCAACCACTGGTGTCGCTCCTCTGGTACAGGAATGGGAGGTAGTAGAAGAGATAAGTGTGTCCGACCACAATTATATAAAATTCACCATAGCATGTGAGACGACTACTTCTATCATCCGACGCTACAACCTTCCCGGAAGAAAGGTAAAGCAATTCATCAGACGATGTAAGACTCACCTAGATAGAATACGTATCAGGGTAGTTACGGAGTCTACTCAGACGGAGCTAGAAGAACTCACTGAAAACGTCGTTAGAGCAATACAGAGTGCATGCGAGGAAACTCTTCCAGCGCGATCAACTAAAAGATTACAAACACTGAGCTGGTGGACCAATGAACTCAGAGTTCAACAGAAGAAATGCCGGGCCCTCCGACGTCGACTCAAACGAGAACGGCAGAGGAGCAATGGCACCGAGACGTCTTTTCTGACAACATTTCAAAGAGAAAGGGCACAATATAAAAGGATGATTCTTCAGGCAAAACTAAGTGCATGGAGGGCCTTCTGTACAGACACTACAGCCCCATATGGTATCCACCACAAGCTGGCCACCGGAAAAAGGTTCATGCCAACCAACTTCCATCTTCTATCAGCAACAGGAAATAACAACAACAGTCCCACTGTGCACACGTTAAATGGCATCCTGGATGCGGTCTTCCCGCAAGATAATGAGGATGAGGACTCAACAGAACAACACTCCTTGCGGAACACGGCTCTGGACACCCACCACCCAAATGATCAGCTATTCACCTCTCATGAGATCCAGCAAGTGCTGCGCCAACTACCTAGCAAAAAAGCGCCGGGTCCGGACGGTGTCAACTATAAGATCATTAAGGTGGTGATACACACCAATATTGAATTCTTCAGGACCCTTTTCAATAGTCTGTACGACACAGGCACTTTTCCAAGATGCTTTAAAGTAGGCCAAGCGGTCTTCTTTTTAAAGAAGAATAGAGACCCCACCAACCCGGACTCGTACAGGCCAATTTGCCTGTTGCCCGCGTTGGGAAAAGTCTACGAAAAGCTCTTAATGAACAGACTGCGGCATCATCTCCATCTTACGGATTACCTAAGCCCCTACCAGTTTGGGTTCAGAAAAGGAAAATCAGCAGTCCATGCGCTAGCAGAAGTGAAGAACGAAATACTTGCAAACAAGGGAAGCGGCAACCACACGGCATTCATCAGTTTAGACCTGAAAAGTGCCTTCGACACTTTGTGGTGGCCCGCCGTCCTAAACGCATTAGCGGATGCCAGATGCCCATCCAACCTTTACCGCACTATCCGACACTACCTATCAGACAGAATTACGATCATAGTGCACAATGGTGGTATTCTACAAAGGAGGCAAACCCGTGGATGCCCACAAGGCTCGTGCGCGGGCCCTCACTTGTGGAACATTACTTTCAACCGCATAATAGCAGAGCAGTGGCCATCACATACTAAAGTAATAGCCTACGCTGATGACGCGGCTTTTATTGTAAAAGGACGTACCAGAAGGGAGCTCCAAGCTAACTGCAACGAGACCTGCTCCATCTTCAACACCAGATGCAACACTTTTAAATTACGCATAGCAGAGAGCAAATCACAGATAGTGTTGTACCCCAAAAAAGGTGGTTCACTTGCGCGTCAACCGCGCATCACGCTAAATAATCAGCGGATCAAGATTGTGCCGCAGCTCAAATATTTGGGACTCATCTTCGATAACAAACTCAGCTGGATCCCTCATATAATGGATTTAAAAAAACGCACACTGGCTATCGCAAAGTACATGCGCCATATGCAAGGTTACAGATGGGGCCTTAACCCCCATATACATAAGATCCTGTACCAGACTGTAACAGAGAAAATAGTAACATATGGAGCGGCCGTATGGGCGCAGCCGATGCAAGGCAGAAAGATCCGGCACTTACTCAGCATTCAACGACAGTTCGCCCTTAATATAACGAGGGCATACCGCACAACGGCCACAAATGCGCTAAACGTTCTAGCAGGACTGGTTCCCTTACACATTAGCACGGAACGGGAAGCAGTTCTACAGCAGATCAAACAGCTCAATGTGCCAGCGTCTTTTGAGGACACAACGTACTGGTCGAGCGACTATGAAGTACCAGCAATGATCCTGGACAAGCACCCGGCCGAACAGTGCATAGGAATAAACGTCACCATCAAAAAACAGTCTCTTGAGATCCATAAGCACAATACCTATGCTTACACCGACGGCTCAAAGATGGACGAAAATGTGGGATGCGCTTACATTGTCTACCAAGGCACAGAGGCACATACGCAGTGGAAGGGGCATCTGCATGGGAATAACAGCGTCTTCCAAGGGGAGGCAGTTGCCATACAGCGAGCATTAAATTATATCGTAAGCAATAACATCAAGCAAGCAACCATAATTTCAGACAGCATGTCTACCCTCCAAGCAATCCAGAATCCGGCGCACAGCTCGCAAATCGTTCAAGAAATCCAACGCAACTTAAGGCAACATTCACACCTTCTTACCCATCTGGCCTGGACGAAGGCACACGCAGGCAACAGAGGCAACGAGGCCGCCGATCTCCTTGCGAAAGACGCTGCCCTTAATAAAGAAGCAGAAGATCTCTCATTACCCTGGCCACACTCCGCCCTTAAAAGAATGCTGCGCCTGCAAGCCCTTTCAAAATGGCAAACGGAATGGGACTTTGGAGAAACTGGCAGAAGGGCATACTATCATCTTTCATACGTTAATCCAATGAGACTCTACTCAAATCCTCATTTAGTCCGCTACATCTCCGGACACGGACCCTTTCCGGGGTATTTCGCCAGGCACGGAATAGCTGACACAGATCAGTGTAGCTGTGGCCACCTGGGTACTCCGGAACACTACGTAACCTCCTGCCCGCTCACCAACAGCCTACATATTCCAATCCCTACCACGAATACGCAGGCATTCTGCAAATATATGGTTAAGCAAAAACATCTCTGCCGCCAGCTAACAAAAATAATGGAGAAGCTAGCCAGCTTAGGCACAGACCTCTGTGCAGCAGAATAATCTGTGCATCTGGTCTTCAGTACTAATGTACAGCAAATGCAGCCACAGTCCTCTGCATGCCTATAGACATAATGATGTATAGTGTATACCAGCAAAGTTTATATTTAATGAGTAGGATTAAATTTCTAATGCAATTATAACAGTGAAATGTAAATGTACACGTTAGTGAAGTGAAATGTAAATGTATGTCTTGTTTAGGTTAATTTTTCAATATGTATAGTGTATATCCTTAGTTAATGTAACTCTATGCAAGTTTATGTATGTATTTAGGTAATCCTATGTATGTATGTCGTATCATATATGTTTGTTTACTAACAGATATGCTCTCCTATGTAACCTGAAGCCATAGCACTGTAAGCCTATGTAAAGCAACACCTTCTTTCTTTCTTTTTTTTTTTTTTTTTAACACACTCTGCCATTAACCCATGTATAGCCATGTATCTATCGAATTTAAACTCAGTAAATGCTGGGCCCGGGCGGCCGGGTAAGAGTGCATTCCCGGGGCCATTTTTTTCTTTTTTTTTGGTCTGTTCGAATGCCCACCGGACGGTCTGGGAGTCAAGTGCGAGACCACGTGTGGCCATACCATCAGGCCTGCTCTAGATAATGGTGGATGTGGTGCTGTACTGATTAACCGTTATGGTAAAGGGACAGTGCCCACGTCCACCGTCACTTATCACTTATCACTTATCACTCAATTGTACTGCATTTTATTACATCAATAAATGTATAGTATCATGTATTTCTTCTTGTGCTGTATGAAATCTGAATATTTCATCTTGGTTATATTGCTTTGTATTTTACGTCTCCTGTTAATTATTCTTGGCATTTAATTAAGCTTTGCCGTACTCAGTGTAATCATATATTATCTTCTCAATTTCATTCTGAAGTTATTTTAGATTTCTTTTGTCTTATCTGCCGGTCTGGAACTCCATAAGATTCAAGTCAGCTACTACTCCAGTGGTGCTTTGAAAAAAAAAAAAAAAGACTTAATCAATAGTTTGATATATTCTATGAATTCAAAATGTGAAATCTGCATTTCTACTGAAGGTTAAATATCATATTGAAGAAAGATTTCACATCAAGGGAAAAAATGAATTATCTTCCATTATTTCTAAAATTTCCTAACTCTGCCTTTAAATTTATTATTTCGGTTTTTATCAGCTGGCAAACATAGTAACTGCGTTAAACAATGCTTTTGTACAAATTGGTTCTATCCCCTTTTACATAATCAACACTCATATTTTATTTCTATCAACACATTTTAAATTTTACGAGCGGTGTGTACTCCCTTAATAAGTGCTTAACAGTTTAAGATCTGTGATATCAGCTAAAAAAAGTAAATAGCTTCCGGACAAACTATTCCTGAACAGCTGGCAGCAAAGCCAAAATGTCTTTATATACTTCACTATTTAGAAATTCAAGCATTCAGAGGAAGTTTGCCTGCTGTTTGCATGACATACTACTTCAAATCTTAATGCGCATGAAACACTAATTAGTATTAATTGAAAAAATAATTTTTATAAAATGAGATTTACATTGCTTAATCGAAATGAGTTTTACATGAGTATTTTGATTGGATTTACGTTAAAGTGTACATAACTAACCGTATAAAAGTCGCATGTTAAGATAATTTGGTAAATAAAACATAATTTTGCTTTAAAATTCGTGTCCATGTAAATTATACAGGAAATGGTCGATATACTTTTTGCGAAGAACTAAGAAGGAACAGCTTCTCAATGATATATTTTAGGAAATGTTGACTTTATTTCGAAAAAAAAATAAGACTAAATTTTGCCAAAAATGATATTAAAATATGTGTTAGCTTAATGTGCTCCGTTTATTTTTTAACATTAGCGATTCGCTTCTGATAAACTAAGTAATCTTCTTGTAAACAGTACTGATTTAGCAACTAATTAGCAGCGTAAATTATTAATATCAGTTTTTGGAGATCAACTAAGAAAATTTGGTATTATTCTTCAAGAAAATCTGGGAAAGCCATAGTTATCTTCTGTATTCTAAATTCTTTGAATGAACCAGAAAAAGTCAGAATATTAAACTGTCCAATAAACTATTTGAATTTTACATGAAAATCTTCTCTCCTGCAATTATTTCCTTCAATGTATACAGCTTCTAAAAGTCAAGGTTTCAAATTAACTGTTTATTTTAATTTCATCTAGCTTTCCTAGTTGTTGTTGTTGTTGTCGTGTCCATGACCACATGGAAGAATGATTGCCGAAGCCTACTTCGAAGACAGGTTGGACTTCTATTTTCCACCCCCCAATTTTGAGGGAGAGCACCCCGGGAGGGGGTAATTCAGGGGTCTCCCACCCCTCTCCTCTCCCACTAATCCACACCAGAGAACTTTCGGCTCGCCGCATATTTAAAGTGCCGCCTTGCCGCACCGACACTATACATTTACAAACATCCATGCCTTCTCCGGGATTCGAACCCGAGCCCTTCGGCACGGCAGTCAGCGACGCTAACCACTATACCGGTTGGGCGGCTTTTCTAGTTAAAAAGGAGAATTAAAAGAACTAAAAAAGATGCAATCAGTTCTTCTGAATAATTTAATGATAACTAGTAGACAGAAGAGTTTTTTTATCAGTTGTGTTTTGAATAAAGGTAGAGACTGCAATATTTTTAATACATATTTAATATATAGATTATAATCAGAAGTATTTATATTATAAGCAGAAAATAAAATATATATTTTGTCATCTAACAATTGAGTAATTACTATACTACTTGATCTCCTGTCCAAAGCAGACTTTGAATCCTAAACAGTTTTATTCTAGTAACATTTTGCTTCCTATGCACAAATGAACATAATAATATCAAGTCATATAGTTATTTATCTGTTTAAAACTGAACCAGCAACATTCTTCATTTCTAACGAAAGATTTTCAGTCCGTCAATAATATCTCGAAGTATGCTAAACATGCAGTTTTCTAGTTTTATATCATTTTTAACACTATAAATTTCTAACTAAAATTCAGCTATATGAAGAGATATTGTTTTAGGTTAGTGAAGAGGAAATAAACTGGAGAAATACAACATTTTAATAATTTATAAAGTAGTTTATGTTAATTAGTAATATTAATTATGATTTAAGCCTTTGCTATAACTCCTCCTTTCCGTATCCCTCACCAGAATGCAAATTAGATTAGTCTGAGAGTTTTGAATGTTTTTATTAGAGTTTCTCGTGCCTCCGTCTTGATGCTACTGCTATTTAAACTGTCGCCAGCACCGCTTAATATAATATTCCGGTTTTAGAGTATTGCAAGCTGGGGCTTTAAAGCACGTGCCTGTAAAAGCCATTCTGAGCCATTCCAAGTTCAAGTTATCCATCTTATGAGCAGTCTTAGACTGCGTTGTCTACGTTTGAATTTAACTACATTTATGATAATTTAAATACCCACAGATAATGGAACTTTCGTCGGTAGTACAAGTTGGGCCCCTTTCTGTTCAATTGAAGACTAAATAAAAAGGTTATTTCAACTTTCTTCAGTAATTTGTGATTTGTTTAAGACTGCTACTGACAGCAATAACTCGTTGTAGAGTCATTGGGATTTTTTTGAAGCAGGAGTCATGAAGAAATGATACTTTTCCTTGCCAGGACTCAAAACTCGGACCTCTCGAATAAGCACAGAGCGTGCTGACTATTACACCACAAAGGCATGCTAAGAAAGCGGGAGAAGTACCTTATATACTCCCCTTTTAAAGGGCGACTGGGGATTAGGGGACCCAGTTGACGAATCCCCAATCGCCCAATCCTTGTTGTGATGAATCACCATCCAGCACCTTTTTAGTTCGGGCGCCACTGTAGAGTCATTAGGTTAGGGAACTGGATCGCCAAATCCTGATGGTGGAGAATCATCATCCACCACCTTTTCAGTTCGGGCGCCACTGTAGAGTCATTAGGTTATTTCGATGCTGGAGACATGAAAAATGAGCAATGCCCTCGCCGGGACTCCAACTTCGGACCTCTCGAATACGAGCCGAGTGTGCTGACCATTACATCACGAAGGCATGCCAAGAAGGCGGGAGAAATACCTTATATCGTTATCAGTCTATAGTTCGACCGCTTCATCCGCGACCATGAGCGCAAACACGCATGCGCCATTCGGATCAAATTATTCTCAAAATAGGGTGGAATGATGGGATTTTCTTTCCCTCCAGCATATCTCTTTCCGGAGAAGAGAGGACTTTCACGTGACTTTTCACGTCGCAGCAACTAACAACGCCCCTTTTGGACGAGTCTATGTGTTTTGGCAGAATGCCAGCCAGGGTTGCGTTTGACACGGTCGAACTATAGTAATGTCTGTAGGACTTTACAAGCTTCCACTTGCAACAGAATCCTACAAAAGAATTACGAATAAAAACAAATCCTAGGTAAAATACATCTGACATAAGCTTTTCTACCTAGAAAACAACAAACATAGTCTGCAAAAAATTACTCAAAGTAATTTAAGTCTTATAATGATAGCTTTAATTTTAAACATTATAGTTTAAGTAATTATTCTAAAGTTTATCAGAAGGTTTTCTGTAAATTTTACATTAAAGTATTGTATTTAAATGTATATGATAAAGATCAACTGAGCTATTTTTATATTATAAACATTAATGACATTTTGACAGATACTTCAGTTTCGTAAAATAAGCATGATCCGCTTGTTCCTCAATTTTCAAACTTATTAAAATCTTTTACTAACCTTTTAGATTCGATATAAAATTCAAAATTAAATAAAACACACTTTTCATTGTAATTATTAAATATTCAGGTATTTTTGTAACAGAACGGTTTAATATGTAAATTTTCTTGTTTTATATGCAATGCAAAAATGATTGCCTAGAGATTTTTAATATAGTTTTGAAATGTACATTGTAAGGCCATGAATGCAGATTTTGTTGCATTGTTTCCTTTTTCAAGCATCATCTTTCCAATCAAACTAGTGTGTGGTCTATGGAAAAATAAAAACATTTGATGAAAAATATTTACAAGTTACACGGCGATATTTTGACTCATTTATTAATGAAAAATAATAGCAGGTAATACCACCCTTGTTCTAAGAATAAACCTCTTCCTTCATCAATAAATTATAACTTACAGTTATTAAAAATTCCTTTTGGAATACCACTTGTGCTCATAGATAGCTTTAAGTTCCCGCATTTCGTTCTTGTGCTCATAGATAATGGCTCATAGCTTTAAGTTCCACACATTTTGTTCCTTCGTTATTCTAATGAACTCCTGATCTTTATTGCTTTTATTAAAGATTAAATTCCCCTCACCTAGTCTTCAAGTTATCCTTACTCTATCACTAAGGCTTCACTGGCTTTGGCAGGACTATATTGTAAATGCATATTGCCTCAACAATGGATTATCACGGAGGTAAATATGGATTAGCTTAAACAATGACCTTAATGACACACCTTAATAGTTCAGCGAATCTTTTCAGTAACCTGTAACTAGCGTTTATCGCAGTACATTGATATTGACTATGCATGCGTATTATCCGTATCATCTTCTTGCATAGAATTGACTGATTCCCTATTAAAGAAGAGACCAATCGTTTTGCATTATTTATTGCTGCGTAAATTATTTGAAACCCTGACTTGTTCAATGACTAGCTTTTCATATAGCAATATAAAGCATTAATTCATTGCTCCATATTAGTAAGCACAGTTCGTGATTAGATCGGGTTTAGATCATGAAGAGCTAAAATTAAAACAATTTTAAAAAAGGTTACAATGCTAGTTTTTACAATTTTAATTTGTATTTTGTAAATTTTGTTTCAGTGAATATACAGTTTGAAGTAGCTACAATTTTTTTTATTAGAATCAATTTTTGTGTATCACGCAGTCAAAATATGTATACTCAAAGGTACATTCTAATATAGCTGATAAAACACTGAATGATCACTAAAATGGTCTGCTAAACAATCTACTTGCAGGAAGTGCCGCTCATCAATATACCGTGACAAATTAACATAGGAAATTAAAAATCAGTTAAAAATAATTCTGAACTGGACTTTCCTGCTCTGAAATTGAATAAAACTGCTGAATGAAACATTTAACAAGAAAATATGCTCTTTGAAAACAGCTGCGTGAAATTTTCGGTAACACCGAATATGAAACAGATGTAACCTTTTGACGTATGTTCAAAAACATTTAAAGTAGGAAGCATACTGTAGTTTAAAAAGTACAGGGACAGTTCGCACATTTTTAGACGATGTATATTGTATTCACAAAACTAAGTCACATAAAATTCTTGTGTTTTAAATGTTCTATTTGACATCCTTTACTCTGAACTATCTTTCGACATCGCAATTTCCTGGATAATAATGCCTTTTGAAGTGTCAGAAGAGGTATTCTATCCCATTCCTCCCGAACAGCTTTCCAGAGTCCTGTTAGGGTTTTGAGACAACGTTTGGATAATGCAGATTTTAAAAGTCCGAAAGCACAAAAATCCATAGGTGACACATCGGGAGATTTAGTAGGGATATCAGTGAAGGGTATGGCCTTGATACCAGTTTTTTGTTCCATTTCTTTTAGGAAATTTACAGTGGATGTTGATGTGTGACTGCTAGATTTTTCCTGGTGGAGTCTCACAGATTGATGGCACTGTGGGTAAAGCGATGGTATTTCATTCAGAAAAATTGGCAATAAAATATGTTCCTGATAGTATTTGGAGTTAATCTTGACATTTTTTTGCACTCTCTTTATTTTTAACTTGCCATTATAAGAAACACCAGCAACAATCATGAATCCATCTTAGAAATCAATCTTAGAAAAACTTTTTTTCGATTCTTTGAACCATGTACTTAAATTTTTTTCTCTCCTTTTATGATAATAAAAGGCTCTTTTTTTGTTACAATCATTTAAATACACCCATGCTTCATCTATTGTGACAATTGTTTCCCATTTTTCTTTGCTTTTTGGATAAGTGCTCTCATATAGAATTCTGCAACGTGTCCCGCGTCGAGCGATATGCTTTGAAAGAAGACGATGCACATTACGTTTTTTCGCTTTCTTAAGATTTAAATCAACGTTTATCATTTTGTTTACAGTGGACACCGAGCATTTTAATGATTTTGCAACTGTCCTTTGACTAGGAGGACTTTCTTTTAACATTAAACAACGTACCTTTGCAATAGTCGAAGATGTCCGTTTTTTCCTTGGATACTTACTTGGAATTTTTGTCCCATTTGAGGCTTCAATTTGTCGTTTTTTTCCTTTCTTGTTGATGATATTTCCTATCCACGCTTTAGATATCACAAAACCATGACTCTCACATCGTTTTTGGATAACGGAGTATGCATATTTCTCTCCGGAAAGAGCGTAAATGTAGTCTTCGAACAGCCTCTGTAATTCAGGTTAAAAAGCAATCTCAGTTTAAGACGGATTTTGAATAAAAAAGTCACATTAATTTAGCGTAGATTTAATTAAAACCATTCCAAACTAAGGCTGTTCTGTTATTAACGTGCACCTCCTAGTATCCTGGGCTAGCATTCACTGCTACTAGACCTACTTAAAAGTTTAGGAACTTATCGCGATGTCTAGAAGATAAATACCATAAGGTCATAAAAGACCCTTTTATTCAACTGAGTTGGCACAAATGGCACAATTTTTGTGCTTATAAATCCAGCATCCACATCTGGTGATAAAACTAAAGATAAGGATGATGATAACTAAACTAAATTTAAAGATTAACTAGTAGTTAAAAATCGCAAATTAATTTAACCTAGTAAGCTGACTCCGAAATCTACTCCGACGTGATATGAAACTTCGGCAGCAAGAATGCTAAGCCGAGATTCAGAATTCAGACAGCTGGTAGAAACAGCAACGTGAGCACTCCATACCGAAACACGTTCTGACTAACCTTTTCCCTACTATAATTTAAACACCCTTCCGTTTACATTAAGTCATTTACAAACTGGCGAGAAAAACGAGAAGTAACAGAAAAGGCTAACAAATTAAAATAACTGTTAGTAACAAATTAAAATAACAGTAGATGCTGGACAGTTTGCTCTGTTTTCTTCCTAAAGGCTTATCAGTCCATACTTAGCCCCTGTTACCGTAGGTGCACCATCTGTTACAATAATGGAACATTTTATCAACACTTCCAAAGTAAGCTACAGAAATTTTAAATACTTCCTGGTTATCTTTCCCATATTACACCTTTGAAGAAAACAGATGCGTAACACCTCTTCTTGATACTAAAATGTCTTTCTCAGCTGAGCATCTATAGTTTCAAAATTTGACTGATCTGTATTGTATCGAGGCACAACAGACAAAAGTAAATTTTTTTTTCGTTTGATCCTTGGTTTGTTCTCTGTTTATCTATTTCTGATACTGATCTTTATATAGTCTAATGAAACAGCTACACTGATTTGAAGTATTTTGTCATCTTAGGATCATCTAAAGAGTGATTGCATTTTCTGTTGAACTCAACAATCCTGCGATAGCATTTCATGAAAGTCAAAAATGATTTCATGTATTAAGGTGTGATCTGGTATGTCTTCCTCTTGCGTCTACCAGTCCTGACAGAATTCTGTTTATGCTGCTTATGATAATTATGTTGCAGTGTGAGGATACGTTAAAGGTGTTGTCAGAAAAAAGTTTAATTACTTATAATCACTTCCAAATCCTGCTAGTTACGAAGTTCGGATGGCTGCAATTCGAGTGTCAGCAAATCTTTGCAGTGGCATTACTGCAGTTGCGGCAACAAGTTACTCTAAAATCCTATATGCTCTGCATCATTTGTCGCATATAATAATAAGTGATTTCTAAAAATGGCAAACTAATTAGAACGAACAATGTTAAAATAAATGGTTGGTATAAATTTCGAAATCTTTCAATTTATTTCATTTGCACCATTTATATTTGAGTTTAAAAATATGCACAGGAAGGCGACATTTATGTGCCTTGCACTTATCTTAATTTTTTATCATTTGCTAGGTTTGCAATAAAGCTCCGTTTAATTATAACAGCTTAAAAATAAAGACAATTGCTTCAACTTTGTATTATTAATAAATAACAGAAATGGGTATCTCACGTCATAAACACCCAATAAAATCTCATAACGAAATCATGAGTACTCATTAATCATGAGTACGAAATTGTTAACGTCTGTATCTCATATAATGATATTTTCATTTTTTACTAAGATATGTTTTATCCAGAATGTATTATCTCGATTTTGCATAATTTGCTATAATATTTCTTGTTAACTTTTCTGGTAGTCTTATATTTCTTCTTTTATTCATAAACGTCCATTTCAATGAAGGATGAATTGAAATTTTCATCGAACGCAATGCATCTGGACAATCACACGCGCCGTCTCTAACTTCATTTTCTTCAAGATTTCCTTAAGGGCTTTTAATATTCGAATCACGAATAGAAGAAATTAAAAAGAAAACTTACTTCATACATTCCTGAAATCTTATCAAGTTGAAAATATTAATTATAAGTTTTCCTTTCCAGATGCGACCACCTCATGTTAAAATAATTCATTCTTCTCAGAAACTCCAATGTCTGCAATATGCTCGTGACTCTATGCATTTAAATAACTTCATTAAGAAACTGTGCTAGAAATTTAAACTTTTTATCATGAAGGTAGGCCTTATGTTGCGGAGTTTTGATACCAGTTAAAAATGTGCACTGAGAAAAAATACTTTCCTCTCTACTTTTGCTTTAAGGGCCTATGCTGCCTTTTTGGTTTGGTTTTAACTTGCTTAAAAGTTGTACGTAGCTGCTTTTTGGTTTCATTTTAAATTTGCATCTGTTGATGATGTAAATAAAGATGCTTTCAATCAGATATGATTTTTTATATAGAAAAATCAAGACCTGAAAGCTGATTCAAGTAGAATTAGATTGGTGGTTGATATCTGGCGCATAATATTATCAACGTCGGAATGTGTAATTACATATCCTACGTTAAAATTTTAAAGGTACAAAGCTTCGTTAGATCGCAAATAGTACAGTAATTTAAAATTCAGGTATCAGTGAGCGGCAGTTTTCCATTAAGTAGGGAGAAAGCTTTATAACGTAAATTTTGAATTATTTATTATAGAATAAAGGAAATTTTGTATGAATCTTCAGTAACGGCATAATCTTATGCTCAGGTGGAAATTTTCTCTGGTTCTTATATTCAGTTTCTTCTAAACGTCTTTTATTTTCACAGAATATTATTCAAATGTTTCAGCTCAACGTATTATTTCATATGCATTCTTCAAATTTTAATATAATAGTTAAATGAAATAAAAGTAATATTTTATGTTCTTTTATTAGAAGCTCCATTAAAAGCACTTACATACATATACATATATATATATATGTAAGAGAAAAACATATGAGAGCAAACTTCTAAATTTAATTGGCTATAAACTCTTTTACTTTTTACTTAATTTGGGGACTCCTCTCTCTGCCTTAAAAATAGCGCTATAAGTCTAAACCGCGTCTTTCAAATTTCAAACTGCGTCATTCAAATTAATCATGCTATCCTACGTTATGCTTAATGCAGATGCCTCCTACCCAATTAAGTAATTGTAAACCAAAACTTTTTTAACTCGAACTAAAACTTTGACTCTCTCCCTTCTTCCTCTGTATTGATACATTCATTTTCGCTTCAACTGTTCTGCTGCGTGCATACTTCGCTATGCTGGCTGCTATTGCAATAGTATCAAAAATGTTAATTAGCCAATTAAATAGCCAATTAAAATTAGAGCCAATTAAAATCAAACTAATAAAATCAAATTAATAACTTCCATCACTGATAACTGAATTATGATAAACATTACAATTAAAGTAACTAAGTATTACATAACAGGAAGATAGCCCTAGTGTGTTTTGCTATAATCTACTAAACAAAACCAGTTGTCAGGGCCTTTTCCAGGCATTAGAGGGAGCAAAGTAAGACTTCTGCTAGTGTTATTTTCCAAAGCAAAAAATTGCGATGAGCAAAATTCTCTGAATATCATGAACTCGGCGTGTGAACTTAAAAAAAGGGGTTTCTTTAATTGTATTAAATTTCCTAAATAATAATTTCAAGCAAAACAATGCTTTATTTCTGCAAATTTTATTTATTAATAGAAATATTTTGCTGATACATCTATCAAATTTTACTACACTTTATTACATAATTTAGAAATAATTAAGGAGTAATTAAATATTTCATTTCTTAATTGAGAACAAACACTACTTGTGAATTTAAATAAATTCAGAATTCTTTTAACATTGTAAGATCTACGTGTTTATCTTCTAAAGTGACAGCTGAAATACGTGTAGGAATCACATAAGAGAAGGGTAAAAAGAACCCTTTATTAACTTTTTGAAATTCACAATGCGTCTACTTGACGTTGACACACTACGCCTCACTCGGGCGGTAATTCAACTAACAAGAACTAAACTAAAAATTCGAAGATATTAACAAGCAGTATAATTACTGTACATGGCTCAGATAATTGTGTTACCTAAACCCGCGTCGAAACTTAGTGGCAGCAAAGTAATAGCTGTTAGGCCACTTTAGCCAGCGATAAATGCAGAAACACAAGCTCACGCTACAAAAGTACAGCGCTTGCTATCTAACTTTTCCTTCTAGAATTCGGTATTTAAACCTTTTCTCCTCAAGGTAGAATTTGCATTACTTCACGCGCTACCAAATTTTAATATTATGGTATTAGCAATTAGAAGAATGAAGGCTTCTAGAAAAGAACAAAAAGTAAATTTAAGTGGTTATTAAAATTAAATATAAATCCGTACAACGTGATAGAATCATATTTGTGTAATCCAAAGGAAAAAACGTAAAACGATTTTATCAGTTACATAAATTATCAGAAATAACACAATATTGCTCAATAAGCAATACTTTTTACATACCTTTCTCGGATCGATCTATTCCTATTTGCAATTTATGCGCTTTTACTTTAATTTTCATTTATACTTTTCGTGAATATTATTACCAACAATTCCTTTAAACATTTCAACATTTAATTTGAAATCATTACTTACAAGCAAATACAATACATTGCAATTTAAAGCAAAGACTTAATCTAACTCTAGATCTTTTTCTCGAATTTGCTAGAGATATCTTTACAGTAATCTTGAATTACAGCCATCCCGACAGAAAAAGACCATGAAAAAAGAAGCCAAAAAAAAGGGTTTTATGAGAACCATCAAGCTTTTCCACTCATCCCTTCGTTTCTTCCCTTATTTTTCCAATATTTTTTTGCACTTCCTTAAAGGCATGCATCAATCATTAAAAGTGGAACACATGCTCAACGTACCTCGGTATATATATATTTTTTCCTAACTTCCTCTAAACCTTCGAGAAAAGAGAGAGAATTTCCAATTTTAGGTTTTTTGGGGAGTGTGAGTGTGACTCTGGGCTTTGTCACGTTCAATGTGGAATGAAGGCAGAGGAAGGGGAAGGGCAGGGTGATATTTGGAGATTGAATGCAAAAGTGCACAGCGAGGAAGTTTTTTCTATTATTTTTGCTTCCTTCTTACTCCATCTTTTCTCCTGGGGAGATCTGATGAGGAACGGAAAAAATAGAATTCTGCAAATGGGAGGGATGGAGTACAAAGGCTCTGTCTGATTCCCAAACCCTAAATGTCGAAAAGTTTCCTTCTCCGATTCCTTTCGAGGATAAAACGTTGTAAGGAGGTATATACGCGTTAAGTAATGTAACCTCAAAGGCTGAGTCAAGCATGCGAAAAGTCTTTTCTTGACTATTTCTTAAATCTAACAATAGTAGTGCATGGGACTATATTTAATTTAGAAGATAACAAAAGAGAAGTCTCGCCGGCAGCTATTCTCGGGTCAAAGGCAGACTGAAAACTCACTCATACATCCTCCAAACAGTATGCATCCCCAAAGTAATATATAGTGCCAGCCTTTCCATTGATTCCGTTTAGACAGCAAGAATCCGTTTTTCGCAATTTATTGCAGCCCAAATGAAATTTCCAAAAGACATAATAATAATAATAATAAATAAGTAAATAAAGGAATGAAGTTTTTATAAGACAGAAGATACGTCGCAATCGAAAACGGGCTTGTGAACTAGAGTAGCCTGAATGAGCATAATATTGTTATTTGACAGAAGAAACTTCGTCAGAAGATACGTCGCAATCGAAAACGGGCTTGTGAACTAGAGTAGCCTGAATGAGCATAATATTGTTATATGACAGAAGATACGTCGCAATCGAAAACGGGCTTGTGAACTAGAGTAGCCTGAATGAGCATAATATTGTTATATGACAGAAGATACGTCGCAATCGAAAACGGGCTTGTGAACTAGAGTAGCCTGAATGAGCATAATATTGTTATATGACAGAAGATACGTCGCAATCGAAAACGGGCTTGTGAACTAGAGTAGCCTGAATGAGCATAATATTGTTATATGACAGAAGATACGTCGCAATCGAAAACGGGCTTGTGAACTAGAGTAGCCTGAATGAGCATAATATTGTTATATGACAGAAGATACGTCGCAATCGAAAACGGGCTTGTGAACTAGAGTAGCCTGAATGAGCATAATATTGTTATATGACAGAAGATACGTCGCAATCGAAAACGGGCTTGTGAACTAGAGTAGCCTGAATGAGCATAATATTGTTATATGACAGAAGATACGTCGCAATCGAAAACGGGCTTGTGAACTAGAGTAGCCTGAATGAGCATAATATTGTTATATGACAGAAGATACGTCGCAATCGAAAACGGGCTTGTGAACTAGAGTAGCCTGAATGAGCATAATATTGTTATATGACAGAAGATACGTCGCAATCGAAAACGGGCTTGTGAACTAGAGTAGCCTGAATGAGCATAATATTGTTATATGACAGAAGATACGTCGCAATCGAAAACGGGCTTGTGAACTAGAGTAGCCTGAATGAGCATAATATTGTTATATGACAGAAGATACGTCGCAATCGAAAACGGGCTTGTGAACTAGAGTAGCCTGAATGAGCATAATATTGTTATATGACAGAAGATACGTCGCAATCGAAAACGGGCTTGTGAACTAGAGTAGCCTGAATGAGCATAATATTGTTGGCAATCCTGACTGTGAATACTAAGCTATATGTTCGATTAGGTCCAATTTATATCTGGTCATGAAGTATGCATAGAGGATGCTCCAAAATAATAAGTAAGCTTTTTGAACGTTAATAGCATGCGAGTCTTAGCAACTCCTCGAGTAATTATCGGGGTTGCACCGCTGATTATCGCCGTGGCATGAAATAACGGAAACCCGAGAACTGGTTTGATAAAAGATGTAAGGTATTTCTCCCGCCTCCTTATCATGCCTTCGTGGTGTAACGGCCAGCACACTTAGCGCTTTTTCCAGAGGTACAGGTTCAAGTCCCGGGGAGGGTGCTGCTCATTTTTCAGTTTCCTGACATCGAAAAAATTCTAATAGACTCTGCATTGACGCCCGAACTAAAAAAGGGGAGGGATGATGATTCTTCACCACCAGGATTTGGCGATTGGGTCCCCTAATCTCCAGTCGCCCTTTAAAAGGAGGAGTATATAAGGTATTTCTCCCGCCTTCTTAGCATGCCTTCGTGGTGTTGTGGTCAGCACGCTCGACGCGTATTCGACAGATCCGAGGTTCGAGTCCCGGCGAGGGTACTGCTCATTTTTCACGTCTCTCTGCATCAAGATTCCAAATGTCTCTACAGAGAAAAAAGACGTAGATGTTCAAAATGACAACTATTGGTGTCAATACATTCTCTGCAGGGTTTCTAAAATAAACCGGCAAAAGCCCCTATGATTTTAATAAAAGGGGAAGCATAAGGAGTCTCGATCACCTACTTCGTGTTGTCTCGTGTCTGAGGTTTCGTGGCGGATACAGTGAAAGTCTGTAACACTATCTCTTTACACGTCCTACACTGGTATTTACAGTTCTTTCCTCCTCATCTTTCTCACATAATCTCGTGATTGTTAAACACTTTTAGGTTAGAGGTTCCCTTATGCAATATAGATAGAAAATTTTTTCTCTTTAGACTCTGATTATTAGACTGGAATAGAAAATTCCTTATATTAACACATTGGGAAAAAAAGAGAGGGAAAGTATGTTGTAAATATGCAATATAGCATACAGGATATTTCGTGATTAATTTATATAATGCGGATAATATAATCTCTCTCGCTGTATAACTTATTAATAAAACTTTATCATATTAAGAACGTACATTTAAGACGTTCGGTATTATTCGAGGGTTTAACATAACTCGCGAGGTCTTGGCAAATGCTATCCCAGATAAATGTAAATACAGTGTTTCGGAAATATTTTTTCTCAGAAATATTTTATTTGTTATTAGAGGTTTTTTTATGAGATATCCAAACCCCATTTTTCTAAGATACCCATACTTTATGGAATTTCTTTTTATCTTCCACATGGGATTCGAAAGATTTTTGCAGATTTTCTAGTGACACGGAACTACTTTGAATGTATTTAATGCAGTGAAATGCAATACTTCCTAAATAAGGGAGTAAAATGTTTCAACTTGCAGTCATGACAAAGGCGAAAATTCGATTAATTTAAAAAATAGGATTTATTCATTTCTATTAGTCAAAAATATAATTGGCATAATGATAAATTTTTACACACATATTTAAAATATGTAGACAGTTTCAACAAAGAAAATTCTATTTATCTTTGAGTTCCTTTCTTTTGGTAATATTTGCATTTTATAGTACATATTTTTAAAAGCTATTCTTAGAAATCATAAAAATACATTGTAAAAATTCAAAACTGTTACTCTTAAAAGTAAAATCTGGAGAACCTAAACCTACATTTTACTAACAAGAAGAAGTATTTTAAGACATCAGTTTAATGCACAGGTGTAACATTTTTGTGTTATTAATTTGTAAAATATTTGCAGAATAGATATTAAACTTAGAGATTAAAGTCTATTAAGAAGAGCGATCAGTATTAAGTATTTTTTCAGCTCAGTATTATATCCATGAACATACTCCGGAAGGGTTACAGGAAACTTCCAAAATAACTTAACCCTCTGAACCACAGAAGTTTCAGTGAAGTTTAAAATCATGCAAAATGTTATCTCCATCTTCTGGACAATATTCTAAAAGACTGAAATGAGTTCTAAATATTCTGCTGGAGGTCGCTGTCCTTCTATACTGATAACATTAACATAAAATACATATTTATCGGTTGCATTTACGCAGTTGACGCTGAACAGCCAACCAGTGCAAGTGATTTCAGCTGAAGCACAGGAATAAGGATATGCACCAATCTATAATTCGAAGCTTGAGTTAAGTAATGTTATATGCTCGAAGAAATTTGTGTCTGCTGCCATTATCTAAAGAATACAGTAGAAGATGACTTGCCGTAATATTAGTCTGATTAAAACTGGATCTACAACAATGTATCAGTGACTGGTTCTCTGATATAACAGTCAATTCAGTGATGTTAGGGTGATGGTGTCAAATATTATTATGGTTCATGGAGGTACTGAGCTACAAATGCTGCAAAAGGGCATTATGACGAGTAATCATTAGTGTGGAAAAGTTACTGATGACAGTATAAGGTATATCTCCCACATTCTTAGCGTGCCTTCGTGGTGTAATGGTCAGCACACTGAGCCGGTATTTCAGAGGTCCGCGGTTCAATCCCCGGCAAAGGCAGTGCATATTTTTCATCGTTCCTGCTTCCAAAAAAACCTAATGTCTCTACAGTGGCGCCCGAACTAAAAGGGTTGTGGATGATGACTCTCCACACCCAGGATTTGGCGACTAGGTCCCCTAAAACCCTAGTCGCCCTTTAAAAAGGGGAGTATATAAGGTATATCTCCCACATTCTTAGCGTGCCTTCGTGGTGTAATGGTCAGCACACTGAGCCGGTATTTCAGAGGTCCGTGGTTCGATCCCCGGCGAAGGCAATGCATATTTTTCATCTCTCCTGCTTGTAATTTACCTAATGTCTCTACAACAGTATTCGCATACTTTGTGGGGCAATTGATGAAACATTTCTTTTATCAAAGATAATACCATGCCTTACTGAAACAAAGCTTTGAAGAGTTCCTTATAGGACGAGCTTTCCTTGAATGCTTCGCAGACGTCAGCTGCACTGAGCTAGTATGGCGTGTTATTGGAAAATGAACTGTAGATCAAAGTTCTTTGCCGGAAACAAGCGAGATCTAATATATCTTCTGAAGAAGGAATTGAAAAATCTGCTTCAGAAATCCCTAAATTATAAGAAAAAAAAATCTGAAAGATTTCAGATTTTAAATTACGTCCAAAGGCGCGTTTTTTTAACGTTTCGTGTGCTTCTTTTTTTTATTAAATATCATGTACTACGTACTCAAACCATAAAATTCAGTTCAAAATCAATATCGCAAAATCATTTTAAAATGAACATATCTTTAGAATTTCCGTAAGTCTCGTGCGCTGGAGATAATTTTTTTTTTCCGTACAGTGTTGCCATTGCTCGCTTTGAAATCATTTAGTTTGTTAATCAGAAATTCGTTGAAATGTTACAAAACATAAAATCGATAATAAAGCAAATTTCAAATTCAAAATTAGGGCTTCCAGATGCCCATATTCGCAGTAGGATTACGTCATTCAAAATTCGATGGCTCTAGGTTTTATCACAATGCGAGAAACATGCATACATTTATGCAGATTTTTCATTTTTTTAAATTTAATGCAGAGCGATAACATTTAGTGGCAACAATTTGAAAAGTGAATCGGGCATTCAGAGTGAATCGACGCAAAATTGCAAAACGAAAGTAATAGTCCTTCGGGACTAAATCCCTTTGGACTAATAAGCGAGCACTGTAATCGTGTTTGCTGCATCATTGTTAAGCAGAGAATACAGAAAAGTTAAATTACCTGAGTACAAGTTAAGTTTATCAATTCATCCTTCACTTATGCTCAACATTTATCTATAACCTTTCCACAGAGGCTTGCTACTGCCGTTTTTATTTGTTATTTAATGTATTGTTCGTTATAATTTTGTGATATACGTCAAGAAATAAACAACTTTCCATTACTTCTATTGATACAACGTTTTCTCTGTGCATTCCAAATGCCATTTATCCTTAAGTTTTAGATACAGCACAAATTTTTATAAATTTGTCTTCTAGCTTATGATCTAAAGTTACATATCTACAGGTAAGAGCATTAATCTTCTGTAAGCCTGAAACGTAACACTAATTATAAAGTATTCGGTTAAAATCTTGTAACGTGGTTATAATACCAGAAATTAAATATTAAAAATATGTAAATTTTCTTCATTCTTGGCATATCATACTCAACTATTAATTTTTTATACTTTTCACTTTCAATTAATGTTCTTGGAACAAAGCGGCGTTGGGCTATTAGTCTCAAAACGGCATTTTATGGTGTTTCAATATAAACGGCGAATCACTTTTTAAATTCTTATCACTAAATATTATCGTCCTGTATTACATTTCAAGAAATTAACTAATGAAGAAGCTGCATGATTGTATGTATGCTTCTGGCGTTGTGAAAAAACTACGGTATCTAGAGCCATCGAATTTTGAATAACGTAATCCTCCAAGCAAACATGGGCACCTAGACTTTGCTTTTTAGTTTGCTTTACTGTGTGTATTGCATATTTTGTAAAACTTTAACGAATTTTCTATTAACAAATTCAATTATTTCAAGGGAACAATAGGAACATTGTACGAAAAAAAACATTTTTATCTCCAGCGCACGAGACTGTCTATCGAAAATTCTAAAGATAGGCTATTTTTAGCCAAAAGGAGCATTAATCCAAATGCTCTCTAAATTTAAGAGTGTATGTAAATAAAAAAACATCCCTTTCCGCGCAATATAAAATCTGAAAGTTTTCAGGACTTTGTGTAGCAATACATCAGTAAGTGTAAATCTTATTGTCCGATTATTTTGTAAATAAAAACATTTCAACATTGATTGAATTTTTGAAAGAAATGCATTCATATGGGGTATCAGCATTATATGGGGTATATATCAGCATTTATCTTTTCAAAAGGCTCTTAAACAGTTATCCAAGTATGGATGTTTTAAAACTCTGCATTTTTTCTTAAATCATGAAAAGGAACTAAATAAGATATATTACGGTCTAGTGATACGCTCGTTTCCTTGAAGCAGTAAATTTTTTAAGACATACGGACAGTTTTTCACATTTTAAAATACTTCTATAGATAACTTATTTAAGCTAACAGCTGTTATACTGGTAGCCATCTGAATCTAATTTCAGTGTTCCTACATCCATCACCGCATTATTACTTTTTTTTAAATCTGAAGTGTTTCAGATTTTAACGATCGCCTAAAAGGATTTATTAAAGTAGTTTTATGCAATCAGAACGCAGTCTACTAAGCCTGCTGTTGCTTTCAATTCTGCTAACCCATTTGTCTCGTTAACATCATTTTCTTCAGACTTATGCCATATACATTATTTAATTTAACACAATTTAGAATTCCTAATGCGGTGTTAAGTGTTTGCATACATTTTATATTTTTTACCCTTTTCTTATTTCATCATATCAGTGTTAAGCTTTCTTACTAAGATGACTAGTAAAACTTTTTTTGTCTTTTTATTACTAACGTTTTGTATGTTAACTTCATTTATTAAATATCGCAAATTTTGCACTTACGACAAATAAAATTCAGTTTAACAGCAACGTCGCCAGATATTTAAAACAGGATATCTTTAGAATTTCCAATAAACAGTCTCGCGCGCTTGGAATAAACGTATTCAAAATTCGGGCTTCCTGGTGCACATGTTCGGGTAGAGGTCTACGTTATTCAAAATTTGATTCTTCTAGAAGTCGTCGTTTTTTCACATCGCGAAAAATATTCATACATTAATGTCAATTCTTTACTATTTAATTTCTTTAATACAGGGCTCAAATATTTGGTGACAACAATAGTGATTGGATAGTGATACGTCGTTTATAGTGATTCAGCGCAAAATCCCATTTCAATATCCCATTTGGGCTAACGTCCATTTTGGACGAACAATCAATTTTTTTCCAAGCTTTTTGAAAGCAATAATCTTTGGCAAAAGCAGAAAGAAACTGCTTGGATTAAACATCGTTATAAATGTCTATTATTAATCTTTTACACGCAGTTATAAACATATAAATATATGTAGTTTCACATTATATTAAACACCAAATTGACGAGATAATTATTCCTTCTAATTTATCCGAAATAAGCTGTCGAATGCTTGAAAATGCTACATCAATAAAATTTGAAGAGTTTGAATAAATACAAGTGAGGCTTTTGGAAAGTTTGGGAAAATCCATTGTAATTAACTTAGCTATTCTCTTGTGTACCTCTGGTTTAAAGGGATGTCGTAACTTTGGAGAAGGGTGAATGCAATTTGTTTTCTAAAGTATCGGTTAATTAACTAATTACATATATATTTCTCTAACGCATAAGTTGAAGCGTTGCTCAAAATGCTAGTGAAAGCATAAGTATCTCAAATTGCCTGGGGTTAATTTGGTTTAGATTCCTTATTTGAAAAGATAAAGTCGTGAACTAAGTATGAAAATTTACGCCAAATATTTGTTTCGTTAAATATTCAAATTGTATTTATTTATTATTTATATAGAGAAAGATTTAGAGCAGATTTATATCCCATCTCGATTTTATATTGTTTAAATAGTAACTACTAGTTTAAGTCATATTATAACTTTTTCAGACTTAAGAGAGAACTTCTTACCACGCGCTAGCAGGCTTCTTCACCCGCTAACGAAGCCAACACCAACCCCGAGTAATTTCTAACTTAAGAATAAAGTTATTTGGCTCAGCTCGAGTTTTTCTTCGTAGAACCCTCTGGTCTATCTTGTAGTGTAACAGCTGAGATGCATGTAGAAACCATACGGGAGAACTGTGAAAAGAACCCTTTATTTACTCTTTTAAAATTCACAATACGCCGACTTGACGTTAACACACTACGCCTCACTCGGGTGGTAATTCAAATAGCAAAGACTAAACTAAAAATTCGAAGATATTAACAAGTAGTAGAATTGCACTACAGAGCTCAGAATATCTTGTTTCCTAAAGCAGCGTCGAAACTTAGTGGTAGCAAAGTAATAGCTGTTAGGCCACGTTAGCCAGCAATAAATGCAAGCAGAAGCTCCCGCTACAAAAGCACAGTATTCGCCCACACTCTCTAACTTTCTCATCTAGAGCTTGGTATTTAAACCTTTCTCCTCAAAGTAGAATTTGCATTAATTCACTCGAGCTACCAAATTTAAATATTCTAACATTGACAATTAGGGGAAATGAAGGCTTATAGGAAAGTAACGTAAAATTAAATTAAATTGGTTATTGAAAATAAATATAAATCCCTACAACTTCACAGAATAATGATCAAGATTTAACTATTCACTCTTTTACAAGCCTAATAACGTTCCAAAAGGCTCGTACTCCTCCAACAAATCGGCCCACCAGCGGCCGAGCGGTAAAGTCTCTGAACACTGGTAGTTCAGTCCGAGGTTGGAATCCTGCAAACGGGCTAGCTAATTGGGCGTTTTCGTAGTTTTTTCATGTGTAACATGTATACGAGCCAGTTTCCCTTAGAAGGTGTTCCACGAAGACATCCCTTCTCTTAGACTCATCGAGGCTTTGCCGTAATCACATAACCAAACCAAACCAAACCAAACCAACCTTCAACGAATCCTACTTTAGTTAGCTCCAACTGTAATATGTGAGATATGGTTGGGAATTGAGCGCCGTATCTTTTCGTAATGATGACAGAGTTTTTCCTAAATTTAACTGTTGGAATTCTTTGCAATTTTCTCCCTAATCGAAACTTTTGTTACTGATCAAACCAGTTTCATAATCTGATTCCCCTAGTTAGCTGGGGGCAATTTCTACATAAAAGCAGGATATTCACCATTAGTGATGTTAAAAATTTAGCTGGGAAAGTGGACGTTTCTTCTCATTTAAAATAAGAATGTATTCTTTGGAAAATTAATATAAAATACTTTAAGACGCATTCTTGCATCGTTTTGATTTAGTTGGCTTATCAACTAAATCAAAATCGATTCGAAATCGAAATATATCGAGGTTCACGTGGACTGTTGCGTTTTGTTATAGCATTTCAGTTTATGAGTGTCTATCAGTGAGGAGAGCATGTTTGTTCGTACTTGCTGCAGTTTCGTAACTGAATCTCATAGATGCGTACCCTGCTGCATAAGTGACCTTGCGACAATCTTTATGACTTTGGAAATGAGGCCGAAGTCTATTGGTTAGGTGATGAATATTATGTTCTAAGTTCAAGCGTACATTCCTTCATCCAAAGCCAATATGTCCATTTGTTTGGCAATGCGAGAGCTAACAGCTCGCCGTGTTGCAGCATTAGTAAATATTAGTTTCAAGCTAGATTTCGTCAATATTTTTTTTCATTCAAATAATCAATGAATGTAAAATAGCACGTAACCTAAATAAAACTAAAGTTCAATTTAAGGGATATTTACTCAAAAGCTTGTCTTATATTAGTTTTGAATTTTCCAAATATTTCACGGGTTTTTCCGTTATGATTTTCCAAAAAAAGCATTTAATTATACATTAAAGCTATATTTAGTCTTATTTTCGATCATAGAGGAATTTCTTGAGGAATTCCTCTCACTTCACTCATTTCTGCATCTGAAGACCAAAAATGACTTCTGTTTTGATTTTTTCTATAGCTGATTTAGGAAACAAGTTTTAAAGGTTGAGAAAGCTGCGCTTTCTTATTAACGCAAGCATCTTAGTAGAAATCGCTAAATTTTCAGAATATGCCAAACTCTGGCAACCATGAACGTAATCATTCTTCCGGCAACCATACGGATTACAGTCCTTCAATCAAGCAACGCCACAATGTTTATATGCATTCTTTATTTTCGTATTTCAAATTCCAAAGGATTTTGTAAAAATAGTAATTTTTTTTTATTTAAGCTTAGGTTTTAAATATTAAGCTTGGGGAATTTGCCAACAATGGAAGAAACTACGGCAAAATTTCTGAAAGAATACAGAATTTTGCTGAAAATTTTATATATTTTGACAATATTCTGAGATTCATTTTAAAATTTCCTTAACTCAGATTCCAAGCGTTTACAAGCAGCTGTTGAGGAGACAGAATTACTTTAAACAAACTGAAAAATGTTTCTAAATTAATATTAAACTTTACTTCCCAAGTAGTTATCAAAACATATATAAACAATAATAGTAATGATTCAAATGTAAATTTCAAATTCATATTTATTTTGTGTCTGAAATCTAAACGTTAGTACCTGCAAGAAATTTCTGGTTATACTTTGTAATTCAAACGTGTTAATAAATAAATATTAAACTTCAGACTGAAATTTATTTCAGATAATTGTAATATGTTGAATTAGCCAGTAAACGTCTTTCTTAATTCTTTCACAGCGAAGTCGTCCGAAACGCCTGTATATTCAGATATCGGCAAATTGTCCAAACGCCCGTCTTCATTTTCTACCCGATGCTTTCTTCCATCACGTTACTGCACGGCTCATTGGTTTTGGAAGTTGTTAAATTAAATACCAATCACTTGAAATGACTAAAAGTAACTGTTTTTAATGCACCTTACCTCTTCTTTGTATATCGTCAAAGTTTATCTACTGATGCTCGCAGTTTCATATCTGGCCTAAGAGAAATTTACACACACTGAGTGAAACCGCACAAAGAACCCTAAGAGAGAAGTAGTCACTTCATTCATTTAAGTAGGTTATTGTTAATGTTATATCATTCTACTTGGCATGGGAGAAGGAAATCCATTCCAACCAAAATTCGTATATATGGACGTTTCAGATGTCTGACAGGACCAGATATTGACGTCTACCAACACGAAACAGCTAAAACAAGAATAAATAAATTACGAAGACTTTATAAAAATTGAGAACAAACAACGGCATTCTATTCTCTTTATTTATCTTTTATTACTTTTCATTTAAATTTTTCTTCGACGCATATAGAAAATATACATAGATTTTTTTGTATGTAAATAACTACAAAATTCTTTATTTCTTATACGAATTTTCAGCTATAACATCTTTCGCGTTTCACTTTTGATAAGATTTGTGACCTTGAGGAAATATTTTTTAGAAACTCTGTTCATTGCAAATTGTAGAAATTCATCGGCCAGACAAGTTCTTTCCTCACACATTAATTTTCACCTGCAGAAAAAATTATTACCCTATAAAAGTACTCTTCAACAATATTATTATTATTATTATTGCGAACTTTGGTAACTAAGTTTAATAATTTTATGACAAGTACAAAGAAAAATGAGCCAAATCTGCATCTTCAATTTTTTTAACAACATTTGAATCACAGTGTACATTAATCAGTTCCATTTGTAGATTTTTGGTACATTATTCATGTTCATTTCTAATGGCGATGACAATCGGACTAGTTAAATCATTAAAATCTTTGAATGTCTCATCAGATCCTTGTCAAAGTAATGTAATATATTGATGAAAAATCTATTTGTGGGCCGCATGTGGATCATTTGAGTTCACACTTCCAGGCCAACATGGTGGCCCAATTTACCCTTATTAAGAACATTTTTTAAATAATAAATTCTGCTTACGTTCATCTTGCAACTTCACAGCAAATTAGGTAATATCTGCTTCCGTGTACCACAAGACACTATTCTATAATTTTATATACCTTTCCCATAATGGATAATAGGTTGCATTCGATGCTGAAGTGGATCCTATAGTATACATATGTAATAATAAAATTCCATAGTCAAAAATACACTTAAAACCCTACCTTAAATTTCGTCTTTTCTTTTTGTTTTTTCCCCAGTCACAATTCTAAATGCATGTCCTTTTCATTTTAATGGCGACGATCTCTTATTTGAAAGCACATGGACTTAAATCCACAGCCCCGTAGTCAAGTTGATTTTCCCGCCTTTTCTACACGTACAGTTATTGAATGTTCTTTAAATATTTAAAGCGAACTGGATAGGCTGACGAGGCTGACGTCATTTCTTGGAAGCTCTGCCTTTCCAGAGGTTTATAAAAGGACTCGCAAAAGAATATCGAGGGGTTGGAAGCGTCAGTTTCAGGCACATCAGATCACGGTCGGTTTTCTAGGTCGACCTTGTCAGAACAGTGTCGATTCTCTCTCTCTATCTCAGGCAATCCTACGCTCCTTCTCTTAGCGTGGTTAGCGTGGTAGCCTTCGCCGATCTGCTGGTTTGCGCCAGTAGGTCGGCGCCTGGGTATATTCGGCTCTTTCTCCTAAATTGCTCACTGCTCCCTCCATGGGATTTATTCAGGCATTCTTCATCACCATGCCCATTGTGGAGTTACATCAGGTTTACAGGGAAGTACTGCGAATGCAGTAGATCCCCTGTATAAATACCTCTGTATCAAAGTATCGAGGGGTCTTTTCATTAATGTAACGATGGAGTAAACTTGAATACAAAAAGTTATTAGTTGTTCTTTTTTATTTACTCCGAGGCTCTGATTTTTGTAACTGCTGTTTTTCATGGAAATTAAAAAATGGTTCCTGTTTTTTCTTTAAACTTATCGTCTGATACTTTGAGCTACGACTACATTTGGTACATCACATATATATGTATATATTAATCCTATGGCGGGAGCACATGCCTATTCAGCGCTGGCCATTCCTAAGGCCAGAAATGATGACGATTTTGTTAAAGTACCTAGTAAGTAGCCACCATTGTCTCCTGTGAAGAGACGAATAGTTACAATCCTGCCTTCTTAGGCTCTCCTAACCACTACATTGTCTGGGCGGCGGCTCTGATTCTACATTTATAGTAGCTCACTAGCGGCTGAGCAGCAAAGTCCATTAGCACCGGTAATTCGGTTCGGGGTCCGAATCCAGGTGAACGGGGTGGCTGTGAGAGCGCATTTGTGGCTTTCACCAACGTGTAACGTGCATCCAAGTCAGTTTCCTTTAGAAAGCCCTCCACGCAAGCTATCTCACCCCTTACGGTCGAGTACTTTGCGGTAATGAAACAAACCAAACCAAATCTACACTTATAGCTGTTTACCCGAGCAAGTAATTACATTGATGAATGTACGTAATAGTTTACTTTTTTAAATGCGTATAAAAAACTTTCATCTCTTAGATTATTCTTTACGATGTATTCACTACTTTTCTTATTTCCTAGAGTATTTCTAGGTATCTTATTTACCTGAAATTTTACCCAGAAAATTAATAAATTTTTTTAATTATTCTTAAAAAAATGTGATTTTTAACCTACCTTTATCCCCGAATAACTATCGTTAAATCACAATTTTGAAATTTTAAATCTCTGAATACACACCGCCCTTTGTCTCTAAATACCTATTTTTGTCTCTGTATTCAAAGAGGTATCGAAATAATAAAAAAAACTAATACGTTTTCTATGTACTGAAATACTGAGATTACTCAAAAGTCAGAAAATATTAACTTATATTTCAATTTAATTATAAAGCACTGCTAAAGCCCACAATAAATAACTTTTGTTCAGAAATAGATTTGGTGCGAAGTCGGTAAGTTTTATCTGCGATAATAAGAATAATAATTTTAATTATTTTCGAATTCCAAATGCAAGTTTTAAAAATGAAAGTTTTCTGTAACTGAATGGATAGTTTTAATTGCAAATGAAACTGCTCTCATTCCACTTTCTACCTACTATGATAAAACTCTTCTTTTCGTTTCATTTTTAGTAGTGTTTCGGCTAATACTGTGATGCCCTTTCTCTTTCGCTTTGTTAATAATAGTTTATCGTCATGATGCCGCAGTAAATTTCAAAACAAGTTGGTGCATGAAACTACACTGAAACTATTAGCAAATGACTCATAAATTATTCCGAAACTTAACAATGTACGCCTTATTCTACCTGTACTAAATATAAGACTTAAAATTGTCCGAAAATGTAACAACTATAAATCCTTACTTACATGTCCCTGTTTTTTCTGATATGGAGTCTTTAGCTATAAGCAGAGAAGAACTTTATGTTGTAATTTCGTTAGTAATGGTAGTTTTTGTAGAAACTTTACACGCTGCGTTCACCGTATTGGAGATGGTACTAAATAAAAACAATAAATAAAAGGCGAGAAGAAAAATAAAATCAAAACACTAAAAGTAAAAATTCTAGATGCAGTGATTCTATTCCCAAATGTGCAATGAAACCTTTTATATATGGAAGTGTTATTAGAGAAGAGTGATAAAGCTAGTTACCGAAAATTGGAACGACGAAAAATCGTAATTCTTCTTGTCCTTTTTCACGCAATAAAAGCTTTCATCTTAAAAAAGAATGGAAATCGTCAATCGAACGAAGGCCTAAAGTAAAAGTAACTTTTTAAAGTACTGCAGGTTCAGACTTTACCTAGTATTATTTTTCTAATTAAAAATATTGCTGTTCAAGTTTGTAAAACATTTCCAATAACAAAGGAAGGCGTATATTTTGTAATATTACTATTGTATTATACACCATTCGCTTAGGTATTTATCTTTCATATTTGCGCTAAGTATTAAACTGCGTGACGTTTCAAACTTGCATCCATTATTGGAAAGAATTGGTAAAAAAATATTGTTTCTACTAAACATGTACTCAAATAAATATTAATTAATCTAACAATTGTTTGTATAACAACTAATATGTATTATTAATTTGAAAAATAATGGTGTAAGTTTCATAGTGGTACTTTTGAATAAGAATTTAATAATAGCTTTCTAAAGTGCATTAAATTTTTTTATATTCATGCATATCTAAACCATGACAATTAAAAATAAAAAGTAATTTTAGAACGGTCAGCACCTGCCAGTCACACTAACTAATTCTGATGCAAGTCTCACATTTGAATTCATAGAATTTATCGAACTATAAATCAATCCTTTTTAATTCCTTGTGCCAAGTAAAAAGGAAGTATTGTAATAACGAAATATTTCGGGTATCATATTTCAACGAAAATATCTATTTTGACCGCTATCCAATGCAATTTAACGATGTTTCTGAGTAATATCCGGACCTAAGGACAGAATAAAGGACTCGTTTTTCCCAAAAAAATTATAAAACTGATTTAAAATGGATTCTGAAGAAACATTTTCGTCGCGTCTGTGCATACGTATACGCACGTACGTATGTATCTCGCATAACTCAAAAACGAGTGGTCTCAGAACGTTGAAGTTTTGTATATAGGACTGCTATAACATGTAGATGTGCACAGCATATTTTGGTTGTAATCGGTCGCACAAAAGGTATATAAATATATGTATATACACTGCTCGACATTGAAAATGCAGCATCAAGAAAGAGTGGTCAGAACGTGATGAAATTTGGAAAAAAGACAGAGACAGCAAGCAGCAATAAGTGATTTTTATTTCAAAATGGTAGTCAGAATATAGAGCGAGAACGGCGTCAGCTCAGTAGGATAAGCGATAAGAGATAAGTGACGGAAGACGTGGGCACTGTTCCTTTGCCATTCGGTTAATCAGTACAGCACCACGTTCAGCCTTATCCAGAGTTGGCCACTTGGTGTGGTCACACGAGAGCCTCGCACGAGACTCCCAGCTCCAGCACCTAGATCATCTGGTGGGCAGTCGAACAGACCAATATGCCCCCGGGAATTCCCTCTCATCCTATCCTCGGGCCCAGAATTTACTGAAACAATATCAATCAATATATGGCCATACAAGGGCTTTGTCAACATGGTATGACAGGCTGTTGTTATTGCTACTTTGGACTTACATGACGATGTACTATGTACGTTTTACTATACACTACATATTTACCATACTTTTTTTTACTTTATACATTTGGCACTAGACTTGGCACAGGTCGGTGCCGAAACCTGTAATTTTCTCCATTACGTTATTTATTTACGAAGTGCTTCTGTTTAACTAGAAATTTCCAGAATGCTTGGCGATTTTGTGCCGGCAGTCTAATGTGCATGCCCGCTATGAGGAGACATTCCGTAAGATAATGTTCTGGGGAGCCTAGCTCTCCGCAGCAGCACACATTTGATTGGCTAATTGCAAATCTCCCGAAGTATACGGGAAATGGACCATGTCCGGAGATGTACCTCGTTAAGTGAGGATTTAAACAACATCTATCTTGGGAAACGTACGTGAGATGGTAATGTGTGCATCTACCTGTACTGCTGACGTCCCACTCTTCCTGCCATTTGCCTGTGGCTTTGAGGCGTAAAGTCCTTTTCAGGTAGGAAATGGGCCAGAGGGTTGAGACTTGTTCGTCTGCGTTTCTATGACTTCCAGAAGATGAATGGAAGATTATGACCCCTGGGTCCTGCTCTCCCGCGTGTGCCTTGACCCATTCTATGTGTATGTCGAAGTGCTGATTATCTCTGAGGTCCTGCTGGATGCCCCTTATGATTGCAGACGGGTGTTCGGGATTGCCTATGGCATAAATTGTTGAGAGACTATCCGATTTTATAGATGATCTGGTGTTATATTATGGAACAGCATATAGGGTATAGCCTGCGCTATTGCTACAGTCTCTCCTTGGAAAACGCTATTGTTGTCCGCTAATTGACCTTTCCAATGGGCAATGATGTTTTTGTTGGACATAACTATTATGGCGCTTCCCATTCTTCCGTCCATTTTAGAGCCATCTGTATATATGATATGGCTGGAGGGTCTGTGGTTCGTCGAGGGAGGGACGTATAGCTTGACGTCAACTCCGTAGTCCCCCGGGTGGATGTTGACAAATGGTTGTTTTTGTTCGAACATTTCCGGTGTAAAGTAATCGCCATCATATGTGGTCGATATACGTAGTTGAATCAAAGCTTGACGTGCAGCTTCTTCCTCTGCTCTTATGTGCAGGGGGAGTAGCCCTGCGAGAACATTGAGTGCATCCGTCGATGTCGTGTTGTAGGTTCAGTAGAATGTAGGACCACCGCGGACAGCGATGCAAGAAGAAACACGTCTAGGCATAGAGTCAATAACAGTGCGGATGGTGTCCTGAGGGATGGCTCTCCATTCCCTTTCAACCATTTGCCACAGTTCGTCTTCTGAACGAGGCAGGGGCAGAGTCTGCACATGGCGTCCAATCACATCCCACATATGTTCGATTGGTCACAGGTCAGGAGAGTACGGTGGCCAGGGAAGCATCTGTATACCTTGCAGAGCATGTTGGCAAATGCGAGCAATGTGTGGTCGGGAAAAAAAACTGAAAAACTGCATTAGGTAGCCCCTGAAGGTAGAGGATTGCCACTGACCGCAGTACATTATCCAGGTATCGTTGGGCCGTCCTAGTGCTCTGAATAAGAACTAGAGGTGACCTGGAATTTGGTCTGTTAGCGCCCCAAACCATTATGCCACGTTGTCGCGCGGTGGGGCGTTCCACAGTGACTGCCAGATTAGATGTGTCTCCATGTCGAAGCCACACACGTATGCCGCGACTGTCACTGGATAAACAGAAGCGTAACTCATCTGAGAACACGACGTTTCGCCATTCTGTCATCCATATCGCTCCAGTCCGGCACCATTCTAAACGTTGGCGTCTATGTTGTGGGGTCAATGGCAGTCTTCTTAACGGACGCCGTGAGTGCGGGCCACGTTCAACCAATCGACGGTAAATGGCTCTGGTCGACACGGGACCATCCAGGGTATCTTGCACATGCTGCAGTATCGCGGTACAAGTGACTTGCGGGACCGCCACAGCTTGTCGGCGAATGCGTCGATCCACGCGTGCTGACGTCACTCTGGCTGCATTGCACCCTTCCTTCTTCCCACATTCCCTTGTTCCAACCATGCTCGCCATAGCCGATGTACCGTGCTCGCATCCATGTGGGTATCAGCTGCGATTTGACGTAAGGGCCAACCCGCCCTTCTCAGTCCGATCACTCTACCCCTCGTAAAATCGTCTATCTGCTCGAAGTGCCTTCGTTGACGGCGGCCTGGCATTCTCTCCTATTACACGTATCCTCCGGGACAAAAACCAACTTTCTTCGATAATTCGTCTGCCAGAAATAACGACACGAATATTGCCCATTCTGCACGTATATCTTACTTCACGTGCGTCGGAGAGCTGCGCATTTCACATCATGCGCATAACTCAGTGACGTGCGTCTACTCTAAAATTTGCATAAATTTCTGACCACTCCTTCTTGGTGTTGCATTTTCAATGTCGAGCAGTGTATATATATCTCGACTTTGTTATTCGGCTCAGTGGGTTCGTTTTTTTATCCTTAAATTTTGATTAAGTGTGCATTTTTTGCTTTAAAAATAATTGAATTATGTTGTTCTTATCTTCCGGTTAAGGTTATTATGCCTTTAGCTAACCTGCATATTATAGTTGTAGAATTATCAGCAATTTAATAATTGTTTAAGTGTGGCTAAGCCTAATTTGTTTTGCTATAGCGACCATATTTGTGTACATTTGAAACTTAACAGAGTAGTGGATTTGTTGCCAAGCTTGAGAAACTAAGCTTCGCAACAACAAAGTAACGTCTTCTTTTATTATTGCGAATTAAATCATGCTTAATCCATTCAGGAATTTATTCGAGGAATGAGTGTTAAGATTTACTTCGTAATTTTTAATATATATATATTGAGTTTTTATGTGTTTTAGCCTTGTCACGAAATGAGAAGGGAATTAATTGAATAAGAATTACTAAATCGTCTGTGAAAAACTGTTTCTTTTTTTTTATTTAATTTTATTTCTCTTATACATCTTATACATATAGTCTTAGATTTATTATAGTATTTGAGCAGAATATGTCGCACGGATTAGATAATTCTTCAGATGACATACAGAATTTTTGTGAATTCTGAATTATAAATTAAATGAGATGTAACGCTGTTAAGTGAACCTAGCGCCAGAGTGTCGATATGGTAAACAAATGTAGTGAATTTTAAAGAGTACATTTATTCTATTGTGGTTTACGCGCTATCGACGAAGTAGATTTTTTTTTCAATCCAATAAGTTTAAACGAAATGCAAAATGCATATAATTTAATATTCCATAAAAGGAAGTCATGTGGTGCATATATCAGACTTTTGCGAACAACACTGCATTAGTAGCTGACTTGAATCTCGTACAGCTTATATGGTGTTTAATTAAATCTACTACCTACCAGATCAGTAGATCAAAAGTGTTTACATGTAAATATAAAATAATTTCAAAATGATGTTGAGCTAATACTATATGATAGCACAGGAGATGCTAAGTGAAATGCTAAGAATAGATAACAGGAGCCATAGAATACAGTGCAATGCAATAAAGATGGAATATTCAGAGTTCACAGAGGAGCAAAATTAATATATGATACTAAACGTTGATTATTATAACAGAGTGAAGTACAGTTGAATGACACCGAATGAAAGGTAATGAATATTGCTCAAGAAAATGACATTCCTACCATTCTGCAAGTCTGAGGAGTCTTCGCTTAAATCTAAAATCATTAGAGTTAATGAAATTTTTTTAAAGTTTTGGTTTGTATTTTAGAAGATTATATTACATTTAAGCGTGAAATATTTCCTAAATTTTGAAGCTTAAAAAACTAATATAATAGTACAATATTTGAAATTTGGCGATTTATTTGATATTCATATAAAACTCTAGTGAAAGAAGAATCTCAAAAATTTGCTAAAACTCTTAAAATTTCGTCCCGGAAGAAAATTAAGATTGCTTATTGTTACCGCGTATGTTGTTTCAGAAACAAAAGATGGAAACATTTTTTCCAAAGGCGAGTTCTATCCATTTATAGGCGTTGGCCACAACTAAAGCCTCTTTATTATGGAGGAGGTGGCCCTTATTATGGAGGCTCATAAGAGGTGGGCCACTGTTGCTTCTTATGAAAGAAAAGAGAAATTACATCCATGCCTTCTCTAGGATTCGAATTCGGTCCCTTCGGTACGCCAGACAGAATCATTAATTACTTTCCCGTCTGGACATTGAAAAGATGGAAACACTGAACAGCGAAAAAGCCCTAGATAAGTAACGTAATGAAGGTAGATTGGCTTTTGTACCTTTTCTGTAGTTCTTTTTAAAGAATAATCAAATAATAACTTTCTAAAGTGCACCAAACTTTGTTACAAACATGAACATCTAGCTTTGATAATTACAAACAAAATCAAAATGTTTTTTAGAAAGCCGTACCTTCACCGGGATTCGAACCTAGACCCTTCGCTACTGCAGTGTGCTTCCCTAACCACTATAACGTCTGGACGGCTAAGTCGTTAACTTAAATAAGAAAACTTTCATGATCATGGAAGTTCTAAAGTAATTTTACGTTCCCATATAAAGAAGTTACGAAGCCCAGTCAAAACAATCTTTGAGAAGAAAAGCATAGTCAAAAGTTCAGTAATGAAAATGCCGATTGATTTCTAAGCTATTTATCCTTAAACCTAAGTTTCTTAATATTGAAAGGATGCTCAATAGCGGCCGAGCTGTAATACTGGTTGTTCCTTCCGTTGGGGCCTGTAAGTTGGCTGCTTGGGCGTTTTCGTGGTTTACACCATGTGTAAGCCAGTTTCCCTTAAAAGTTTTCCACGGACGCATCCCTCCACTTAAGCAGATAGCCCTCGAGTGCTTTCCCGTAATCAAATAAACTAAAAAAACTAACTGTTGAAGGCAAACTTTTAAATTGGTCTTAGGTTTAACTAACATGACTAAATAACAAAAATTCTTCACAAATTCATGTCTGGAATAATGTTTTAAAATAATGAATTGAGAAACTTGCATCAATAATTTGGAGGAATCAATAATTTGGAAATTAAAGTTCGAGTACATTTGAATACTTTGGCAACTGATAAAAGGAAAGAGAAGAAATTTTTCTGATTCGTTTAGAAGAAAATTGTCACTTCCGTTTACAAATGGAAAGTTCTTTCATCATATGGTTTGGCATAAAAGCGGTCTGCCGCGTTAATGAAGGTCTTTAAATAATTGAATTTGCGATAAGTGGAGTTTGCATGAACATACTTAAGCTACTAAGAAGAATGTGAGTTCTTTCACTTCTTTATTTTAAAAATGCTTCTTTGTTTCATCATTTTCCCGTTTTACTCCACTCTTGCTGATTCATAGCATCTACAGCCTTTTGTAAATAATTTTATTAGTCCGAAGGAACATTAGCCCAGATGGGATAATAGTTTCAAAACGGCATTTTGCGTTGTATTACTATGGCCTTTCCACGAAACGGCATTTTGCTTCGTATCACTGTAACAATTTTTAATTTGTTGCCACTAAATATTATCGCCTTGTATTATATTTAAAGAAATTAAATAATGAAGATTCTGCATACTTGCATGTTTCTCGCAGTGTGAAAAAACAACGTGCCTAGAGCCATGCAATTTTGAACAACGTAATCCTCCACTCGAATATGGGCACTGGAAGCCCGAATCTTGAGTTTCGTATTTGTTTTATTTTCTGTTTCCCATTTTTTAAACTTTAACTAATTTTTGATTAAGAAATTCAACGAATTCAAAGCGAGCAGTGGCAACACACTGTACGGAATTAAATATTTTTACCACCAGTGTATGAGAGTATCGATCGGAAATTCTAAAGCTACGCTGTTTTTAACTATTTTTAACACAGACTGGAGTTAACCCAAAAGCTCTCGTAACGTGTGTGTATGTGTTAATGAAAAAACAACTCCTTTTGGGCGTAATACAAAATCTGAAAGCTATCAGATTTTTTTTTATTCTACATTTTGTCCTTAATCATAAATCGCTGCTTCCTATAACCATATGTTAATATCAGATAATTTAAACCAATAGGCGTATTTAAATTTGGTGTGTACTACTATAGTAATTACATATTGACTCATATAAAAACAACTATAATTTATAAACTGGAAACTATAGTTTTTCACTGACTGTGATATTCTGTATTAAAAACTGCTGAATATGCTTTTCACGACTTATTTTTTTCTGTATACCGCAAAAAAAAATATCTTTGAAAAAAAGCGTGTTATTTATGTATGCTATAGATAAGAATTTCGTATTCCATTTCTTGGGAAAAGTAGCTAAAATACCTGCTTCTTCGCTTTTAGTATATCGTAAAGGCAGATCTATTTTCTACCACATTTCTGGGGACATAATGGCACTCCAATACGATCGTTCCCACCTAACATATTCGCACAATATTGATAAAATCATAAATAAGAGAAGTATTTCTTTATTCTTCAATATAGAAAAAAATTTCCATGTGTAACTTCAACAAATTACCTCATTCCGAGTTCAACAGCGGACACCGTGGTTATTCTCTTTTGTTCAAAATTCCCTTCAATATTTTATCTTGCGACCTTTTTCCTACATTCCAGCACTTCCCTTCAAGAACGGAACTGAAAAATAAATGACCAAAAACCAAGCTTCCACTCTCTCCAATTTGGAAAACACGAAAACAACCAACGGCTGCCACGCTGTTACAACCCACCGGAACGTAGACAACAAAATTTATTTTTTTTTCATTTATCCTTGCCCTCCGTCTCAAGGAATGAATGGAGAAGTTATCAAGATAGCCCTATCACTGCTCTCCTTTTTTATTATAGCAACAACTCTCCTTTTTTTTATATTAGATCTTTATTACTTCCTTAAAGTGTATGGTAGACAGTTGAGGAAGAGAAAAGATGATTCGATACCTTAAGAGCAGACCTCCTTTTGACTTTGAGGAAGTTATTGGGAAATGCTTCTTTGCGCCGAAGCCTGCGGCTGTGGGGTTATGTCACACTGTGACTGCCATGTTACAAGATTTACTTTTTTCGCAAAGTCTTAAAACTATTTCAATTTTGAACTAGTGTAATCATAGCGAAGCTGTCACTACAAAATGATATAAATAATCCTTCTAGCCTTTGTGTAATAAACACACAGCAGTCACTAAAAGGCTTTGACGGAGAAGCGAAGCTTTGAAAAAAGCCGATACGAACATTTCGAGTTGGCACCTAACTTTATTCGAATACATTTTTTTTCCAGCATAAGCATACCAAACTGATGGATCATTAAAGCTTCATTTCTCACATGTCGTAAAATATTAGAATTTTAAGTGTGATTAAATTTCATTTTATATCACGATTACATCCCGTATTTCATTTTAAGTAATAAAATATAACATTATACCTTTAATATTCTCATAACATAGTTCTATTAAAAATGTTCAATATATGGTATTTATTGGTGTCAAATATACCGAATATGCAGCAGTCGGTGATGACATATACTATAAAAGATATTCGCCGTCTAACAGGGATAAATGTTAGTGACTCTGACTGCCGTACAGGAGGTCCCGGGTTCGAATCTCAGAGAAGGCATGGTTATTTGGGAATGTATAGATTCTGTGTGGCATGAGGGTACTCTAAATATGCGACGAGCAGAAAGTACTCTCAAGAGGTTGGTGATGTGGGAAAAGGGGGTGGTCAACCCTCGGACCTCCCCCCTGGGATGCTCTCTCTCAAACCTGGAGGTGGAATTGAGCTAAGTCGGAATGTAATTTATAAAATTATTGCTCAAACTACGCAGCAGTTTTACCAGCCAATGATATTACTGCAATAAAATTTTCTAAGCGTCTATAAGGGCAACATTACATTAAACACTCATTTTCTAACACAGAAATAAAGAACAACAAAAAATCATAAGAAAAAAATTTGAAAGATTTCAGATTTTATATTACGCCCAAAAGGTCCTTAACGTCTTGTGCGTTACCTTTACTTATTAAATATCATGTTCTTCGCACTTATACCATAAAATTCAATTAAACAACAATATCACAAAATAATTTAAAAAGAGCATATGTTTAGAATTTCCGATACACAGTCTGACGCGCTGAAGATAAAAAAGTTTTGTTTTCGTACAATGTTGCCATTTCTCGCTTTGAAATCATTGAGATTGTTAATCAAAAATTCGTTAAATTTAATAAAATTGGAAATAGATAATAAAACAAATTCCAATTCCATATTTGGGCTTCCCGATGCCCATATTCGAGTGGAGAACTACGTTATTCAAGATTTGATAGCTTTAGGTATCTTTGATTTATTACATTGCGAGAAACATACAAACATTTATGCATATTCTTCATTACTTAATTTTTTTAAATATAATACAGGGCTGTAATATTTGGTGACAAAAGTTTGAAAAGTGAATTAACGCAAAATACCAGAACAAAATTAATAGCTCTTCTGGGCTAATGCCCTTTGGGCTAGAAACAGTTCTGCTTTAGTTTCATGCACTAATTCTTGACTATCGTTTCCGAACACATTTTACTTTGATACAGCAAGTTGCAGAATTTAATTGAATATAACAACAAAGAGGCTTTTTGGCAGACATTTTAACCGTTTTGGGTTACTAATTTATATTTTAGAATACGTACACTGTTTGCAAAACTTTAAACTATATTTTCATTACAACTATTTTTCTCTTTAGTTTCTTTCCACATTGAATATAGCTACTGAAGCTCACCAAATTCCACGAATTTGTTAATTAAACCAACAGCTTTGTCAAATTTTCTCTGGTTTTCATAACTGTTTAATTTCTAGTTTAAAATTACCAAGCTTATTTCAGAAAAATTTTCAAATGAACTTAATATTTACAACGGAAAAGAAGGAACAGTTATATAAATTTTTTATTCAAGTTTAAGGAAGTAATATTTTAAATCAAAGAATCTAAGTACACTCAGTAGTGTACTTTATTATTTACGATTCTAAATTCTTATTATTTGAATTTAAGATTTGAACTTCTCGTGAGTTTAATAAATATTTTACGCTGGCTAATTCAGTCGTGTAATATCGATATAAAGGCTTTTATGACAGAACATTACAAATTTTGGTATGAGTTAGGTTGACGCAGGAGAAGTGAAAAATGTACTATGCCGTTGCCGGGACTCGAACCCTGGACCTCTCGAATATGCTTCCAATTATACTACGAAGGCGTACGGAAAGTAGGGAGAAAATACCTTACATACCCACCTTTTAAAAGGCGACTGGTAATTAGGGAACCCAGTCACCATATACTAATGGTGATGAATTATTTCCCGCAACCTTTTAAGTTCGGGGGCCTACTATAGAGTCATTAGGTTTTTTGAAGCAGGTGAGGGGGAAAATATACAATGCCCGTGCCTGTACTCAAACCTTGTACCTCTCGAATACGCGTAGAATATGCTTCCTATTACATCGAGACCATGCGGTAAGAAGGGACAAAATATCTTAAAATATAAATAAATAGTACCAGATCGTGGTAAAATAACATGAGAGATATAATAAAAGTGGTAACAAAGAAAGATGGTAAAATTAAAGATATTTTCATTTCAGTTTGAAATTATTCTGTATTGTGACGAAGTGTAGTGTAATGATAATTTTGTAATAAAAAGAATATCTGATAGATATGCAAAACTAATTTTAAAAAATTTAGTAATGTAATATCAAAAAAGAGAGCATTCTAAAATTACTCCTTTCTTCTCAAAATTAAATACTCTTTTTAATCACACACATGTTCAATCAGGATGACTTTTGCTCATTATAAGTGCATTCGAAATAATTGCTGGCAGCAAAACACTTTCTGCATCAAATAAAGTTTTCACTCTAACGAATATCAGAAGTTATGTATGTCAGGCTGCATTAAGTTAGCTAAATGAGTACCAGACGTGTTTGGTACGGTTGCTTTTTTTGTTTATCTCCAATTCTCTTTCCTAAAATGCCGTGAGCTTTATCAGTTTTGACACTTTTCCCCTCAAACCGGAAAACTGAAATGATATTAGTTTTAAAAATATCGCTTAGTGTAACACAAAATTTGTTTCATATATTTTCCAACAATTCTTGAGCTATCTGTCATTTTAATTTAATTTTAGTTAATCTGAAGATTTTTAGCCATTAACCAGTCCATCGCAGTACTTTTTAGACTTGCTGACTGAATCAGTTCTCTACTGCCAAAGCAAAGTTGAAAGCTTACGGAAAGAGACACATAAGACACATCTGCTAAATAGTATATTTTTCAATAATACCTTAGTGAAAAAATTTCGCTCGCTCAAAATTGTTTCAAGAATTTTATATATGAGAGTTTTTCCTAAATAGATCGTTGAATTTAATATTTTTAGAATTTTATAAATGTTTTCATTATAGTATATTTTTATATCTGAGCAGTGTTTCCTTCTATTTAGTTGAAAAACGCTGTATGAGGGCTGTGTGACTTTCATAGAATCTTTAATAGAAGTCTTTTTTAAGAGAAATTGGCTCTTATTCGCATTGCGCATAAGATAAATCAGCGTAGCGTGCGTATGAGTTCATAATGGATTGAATGCACAAGTCGATAAAAAGTTACTAAACTTTATTCTTATCCCAAGCAATAAGACAAAATGCTGAAATTTCCTCAGTACAATATCGCAGTATCTCACATTAGTTATATTTTAATCCACTAAAACGTTAAATAGAACTCTATTCAAAATACAGAGAAAGCTAATCCGATCTCACTACGAATTCTGTACAATCAATAACATCACTAAATAAACAACTCCAGTTCTTTTTTAATCCTGCTTGGCTTTTATAAGCTTTTTAAACCATGCTCGAGAACCGGTATTTCCTCGATTTTCTAGGTAGCAAAAGAGTACAATTACGAGATATCTATTTATTACATGCGCGTGCTCCTGTATTTTAACTTTTCCGGCGTAGCTTTCTCTTCAAATAAGTCTCGTGCTGCATTGCACGAGAATATAAAACAATTTTAATCATACTTCTACTAAAAATAGGGAATCAAATACAAATTCCCTTAAAAATACGTACAACCACCCCATTCACAGTTTTAAACCCGGCTTGAAAAAGAAGCGTTCAGCTTGTAGAGACATTAGGTTATTTCGAAGCAGGAGACGTGAAAAATGATCAATGCCCTCATCGGGACTCGAACCTCGAAGCTCTCGAATACGCGCCGAGTGTGCTGACCATTACACCACGAAGGCATGGTAAAAAGGCGGAAGAAATACCTTATATATCCCCCCCTTTTAAAGGGCGACGGGAGATGAGGGGACCCAATCGCCAAATCCTGGTGGTGCAGAATCATCCTCCACCACCTTTTTCAGTTATATGTGAAAAATGAGCTGTCAACTCCCCGGGACTCGAGCCCTTAACCTCTCAAATACGCGTCGAGTATGATTCCAATTAAACCACGAAGGCATACTGAAATGCGGGGAAAATACCATATAAATTGAATATCAAGTAAGTGCACTCAAATTAAAATTGATGTTTTATTCTTTTCATAAATCTTTAAGTGGCTCAGGAAACTATTATTTCCTAAACCAGAAAGTAATGTGAGTTGCCTGAACGTTATTAGCTGTTCCTTAAAAGATTTAAAATGCCAAGCTTGACATTCATTTGTCATGGCTTAGGTGTTTAAGTTGTGTTAACTTTTCCTCCCTTATGTTGCTCTACATAATTTGTACACTAATCGAAATTTATTCACTACTGGAGGGGTGACGGTTTCTCTCAATTAACCGCTTAAGACAGAACTATAAACTGTTACAATGAATAGTTGAAAGCACTACGTTGGAATTTCGCAATTTTCATTTTCTTTTAATCGTTATAAGGTGAAAGAAATAGCTGCGATTGCACTATTTTAGAACAAATTGTGCTATCAGATGTGTAGCTTTTCTTCTCTTTGATTCCTACTATTAAAGCATTCCTTTCTGTATTTCCCATAGTTCTTAATGAAATTATAATTAGCTTAAAAGCACAGTTAGTCTCGAAACGGCATTTTGCGTCAGTTCGCTATAAACGGCGTACCGCATTTTAAATTGTTGCCACCAAATATTATGGCAATGTATTATATTCAATGAAATTAAGTAATGAATAATCTACATGGATGTATACATGTTTCTCTTATTGTGAAAAAACGGCGGTTTCTAGAGCCATCGAATTTTAAATACCATATTCCTCCACGCGAACATGAGAACCTCGAAGCCCAAATTTTGGATTTCGAATTTGTTTCATTATCCATTTCCTATTTTATAAAACTTTAACAAATTTTTGATTAACAAACTCAACGATCATATTCACAAAGATTTAGCATGTTTAGTGAATGATTATAAGTTCAATTCAGTCCTTCCTAATGCTTTTAAAATTCTATTAACATAATTCTTGGTTATTATTTTTGCCAATAGATGGCGTTGCCTCCTCGCGCATGGTACTACACAAGGGTATAAAATGCCGTTACAGAGGTTGCTTTCCCTTTCTAGAAATCTCGTTCTCCTAATGAGGAGGGACATGTAGCTGCCCTCGAAATCGATTGAGTGTTTTGATAAATGTACGCCAAATACAAGGTTGTTTCAGCGATTTTGAAATTCAATGATTTCAGAGCGAGCAATGACAACACTGTACGTGAAAAATCATTTTTATCTCCAGAGAAAATTCTAAAGATATTCTGTTTTTAAATATTTTGTGATATTGCTGTTGAATTGAATTTTATGTAGTTTAATTGCGAAGAACATGATATTTAGTAAATGAAGATATCACACAGAACATTGAAAAAACGCCCCTTTGAGATAATATAATATCTGAAAACGTTCAGACTTATTATCTTATTTTCTAGTAATTCTGGATAGTTCCTGGTGATTATTTTACTGAAAAACATATGTTTTGCAACATACTCAAGCTCCTATGTTTCTATTATGACATTGTTTCTCTTATATGATATATTTTGTAAAAACTTTTACTACAAGCCTCTTTATTAGTCTATCTTGACTGCTACAAACTTCTTTTGCGCTCTTCCCTTCTTTTTTTTAACACTTCAGATGAAAAGTATGTCAGATTCATAAAACTTCATGGTTAAATTTAAGATGGAGCAAATTTTACGATTAAAATTTCAGTTCAGTTTGTAGATTTCCTCACTTTTATTCTGCTAAATGAAGTGTCGAGGAACCTAGAGAACTGTTAAGCGAATTATCACTTAGCTCAAAGAATAGAAAAGTAAACTGAAGAAGGGTTAATTACCCTTCTTTCCACTCAAAATAAGATTAACAATCGGACCCTTTCTTCGGGCTTACAGCAAAGCCACCACTTGGGCTTTAACTCAGAAAGTAAGAAATAAGAACAAGCTATGAGTAACTAAGAGATTTAGCCGAAGCTAACACAGTTCTATTGTAGTTGGCCCGTAGTCTTAAATTAGTCAGCGAACTATCAAAAGGTACGTAATACGGCCCAGCGTAGCAACAACTTAGAGAGACGTAGCCCAAAGGGAAATGCGCGCTCAGGATTCCTAACTCTCTCTCTCGAAGTCAGTTGAACTTTCCTTTAATACTATCTCTTCCTCATTTGCATTCATTTCGATTCTAAAAATTCATTCTGGTAGGGAGTTGTAACTTGAAACGAGGTAAGATAGGAAAGGTGAGCTACAATAAAATGACTGTTATAAAATTAAACTATACCTTACACGTTTATCTTCACTCAATATACAAGAAGAGAAATTATTTAAATTATCATCATTTTGCATTTAAAAGTTTTCCTTGTAGTCTATTCATTTATACTTTAAATTTATTACAGTTCATAAAGTTTTTAATAATGAATGAAATTACTTAAATATTCTCGGGAAATAAGGTACAAATCCTTTTACCGAAGATTTTCAAATCTTTAATTCGTACTCACATTATTTTTGATTACTTCAAAAATGATTCGGTTTTAAATTAAATTTGGAGAACTGATGTGTCTTTTAGGATTTAGCTAGAACCAATTGTTCAACTCAAGATCAAACCTGACCTAAAGAGGGAAAGTGTAGTATTATGGCACAATAGGTAAATTCAAAATACTTTGGCTAAAACTGAAGCTGTTATATTAGTTGCAAGACAAAAGACACTAATGTCTTCACAGATAAGTGAACAATGTCCTGAATGATTAAAACATAATGATTTTCGATTCTTCTCTTTGCCTGGAGAATTTTGAATGAGGGATTGAGAAAACATTATTGCGATTAAATTAAGTGTTACTGTAATAGCAAACACGAGGCATTTTCTTCAACAGCTTTAGAACATAATTCATTATATAATGGTTCGTCTGATCATTATTTAAACATTATTATATCAGCCACATATCGTGATTCAAGCTGACTATAATAAGAAATATTTTGTCCTTTAGTGCTAAGCACTGAAGACTTCTTCCATATCTGAAATGTATCTTTCCATGAAAAGCTTCAAAGATTCAAAATTAGTGTAACTAGATGCAAAGACAGAAATGCCTCGGGGTATCTAACAAGATGCTTCAATGAATCTAAATGTCGCATCCAAATTTCTATATGTGTGTTTCAGCAGTATTTCTATCTAAATCTACATTCAATCCAGTTTAAAATGGAATGTATTAACAGACCAAACAAATTAATATAATCTATAATCCATTTAATATCTCATCAGCTGCATTCAGCTGCATCAAACAAATTGAAAACAAGTTCCAAAATTCAAACTGTTGCCACTATATCAGTAAGCTTCTACTGATTTTCGAGTTGCCATTCAGATGCAGAGAAACATGTCTATTCAAAACTGAACATCAATGAAGGTGCCTTACAAATCAGACGCCGAAAGCGTTCGACAAGATGAAAAGTTTCTTTTCCAGGGTATCTGTATTTCGACAAAGTTTGCTTAAAACGCGCTTTTTACAAAAAGAAATCTTTTTTTTCGTTACATCACTCTAATAATTATCATGTAAAATTATTTTTTCAATTCCATGTTTACTTTGTCATTAATAATGCATAAAGACTCACTTCAGTTAAATGCAGGATCTAGGCTGCAGCCATGTTATTAATTTTAACCTCCAATCTTAAATTCTCACGGGGTATAAGCAGCGCATTGGTGCTGAATGATCATTCTAATTTATAGACTTCTCGTGAACAAAAATCGCATTTTATTAGCCCAAAGGAGCGTTAGGTCAGAAGGGCCGTTAATTTCGAAATGAGATTTTGCCTTAAATCGCTGTAAACGGCTGAATCATTTTACAGATTGTTGCCACCAAATATAATCGCCCTGTACTATATTTAAAGAAATTAAGTAATAAAGAACCTACACGAAAGTATGCTTGTTTCTCGCATTGTGAAAAAATGAGAGCAAGCAGATGCATCAAATTTTGAATAACGTAATCTTCCACCCGAACATGGGCATTTGATAGGCCGAATTTTAAATTTTGAATTTCTTTTATTGTCTATTTCATATTTTGTAAACGTTTAACGAATTTCTAATGAAAGGGAGCAATGGCATTTATGTGGTTTAAGTGCCAAGAACATGATATTTAATAAATAAAGGTATCACATAAAACAATAAAAAACGCCCCTTTGGGCATAATATTATAAGGTATATCTCCCTCCTTCTTAGTATACCTTCGTGGTCAGCATACTCGAGGCGTATTCGAGAGGTCCTTGGTAAGAGTCCCAGCGAGGGCATTGCTCATCTGCTTCGATATAACCTAATATCTCTACAGTGGCACTCAAAAACGGTTGTGGATGATGATTCTCCTCTAAAAGGATTTTGCTATTGGAATCCCCAATATTCAGTCTCCCTTTAAAAGGGGGAGTATATAAGGTATTTCTCCCACCTTCTTAGCATGCCTTCGTGGTGTAATGGCCAGCACTCTCGGCTCGTATTCGAGAAGTCCGAGTTTCGAGTCTCGGGGAGGGCTTTGCTCATTTTTCATGTCTCCTGCTTCTAAATAACCTAATGTCTCTACAATATAAAATCTAAAAGTTTGCAGATTTTTTTTTACTTTTTTTTAGTTCAAAGGGGCTTTGTCTCTGAAAGATTATTCTTTTCGTTTTGCGATTTTGCGTTGGAAATATTAAAAGTCTGAATCGCATTTCAAATTGTTGCCACCAAACCTTGCAGCGCTGTATTATATTTAAAGAAATTAAATAATGAAGAATCCGCATAAATGTATATATATTTCTCCAAATGTGATAAAATAACGGTACCTAGAGCCATTCAATTTTGAATAACATACGTTTCCACCCGCATATGCCCATCTGGAAGCCCGAATTTGGAGTTTGTTTTATTATCTATTTCATATTTTTTAAAACTTCGACGAATTTTTTATGACGACTTACGACTCAAACGATTTAAAAGCGAGCAATGGCAAAACTCTACGGGGTGGAAAAAACCTTTTTATCTAAAGCGCGCGGAACTGTGTAACGCAAATTCTGAAGATATACTCATTTAAAAACTATTTTGCGATATTGCTGATGAACTGAATTTTATGGTTTATGTGCGAATAACATGATATTTAATAAATAAAGGTAACACACAAAACGTTAAAAAACGCCTTTTTGGACGTAATTTAAAATCTGAAACCTTTCAGATTTTTTTTTTTAGATTTGTAATTTTTTTTTGTGTGTGTGTGTGTGTCAGTGTGCGAAATAAAATTCCTAACATTGAAAACTTAATGTTAGGTACAAAATAAAATTTGAGAAACTCAAAAGAATTAACTGTCCAGTCGCTCGTGTCCAAGAGCTCTACAGAAAAAGATGGGCATGCGATAACAAAACTCATCTAGTTACTATTCCGGTATTAAATTGTAAATATTCAATAGAAATTTGCAATTTTGCTACAATCATGTACCTCACTAATCATTAGCACGTCACTAATGCGAACTCTTTTACAATCCTCCCCTTCTACGAATAAATCATTGTTCAAAATTATAATAAGCTATCTTTAATAACCCACAATAGTTGAAAAAAGGTGCATTTTAATAGAACTAACTACCACTGGAGCCAAACGCCTGTCAAAGGCACTGGAAACAATGTGGGAAATAATGCAAAAATGTGGTTAGTTTTTCACCGAAACGTTTTTCTTAAACTCCCTTGCTAATACACAGGACTTTCAATTAGGAAACTAATTAAAAGGAAAATAATTTTTTACTGAAAATGTACTCCCTGATGAGCCATAAATTTCCCTTTCTTCTCTTAAAACCAGTAACTTTTTTCACAAAATTGCATAAGTCTTATTTCAATCATGTCCTCTAAGGAGCAGAAAATAAACACTTTTTATTCTATTTTTATTTTTCTTTTCTTTACTTATTTTAGGACTGGTAACTTTGGTGAGTGGATTATTGAATTAAGATTAAAGCTAAGGAAATTTAGGGACTAGAAGAAATAAAAAGAAATATATTTTTTTACGCAATCAAGATTCATTTTCTGCGGTTAAATTTTGTTATATCACAACAGTTCTTCTTATTGCTTGAAGGTTTAAATGTAGCTTCGTTTGTTTGCAGAAGCTCAGTGCTTGATAAAATAAAGTTAATCATTGCTTGGACAAAGAAATAATGCATTTTTCAAGCTTAGAATTACTTCAGTTGTGACCAGACATCTCATTCCAAACAATCTGTCACACTGATGTTGGTACTTTTATTTTCCCACTCGAAGATTATGTCACATGTCAGTAACTAGCGCATCGATAGAACGTTACATGACAAATATATCTTGCTAATAATTTATCCCGTGAAGATACTGACCCATGTCAATAACTGTGTCAATGTCACATGAAATAATATAATCTTTATTGAGACATTTATTGCTTGGTTACAAAGTATTTTAAAAAGTTAAAAGTTTATACATTAGTGTAAGGAAACAGAAAGCTTCATGCTGTAATTGCAAAGGCAATTCAAAATTTGCCACCATAATTATGACCCATTGATCTCGGTAGTAATATGAGACACTGTTCTTTTCACGTTATCCTTCAAGTGGAACTACCCTTCATTCAAATTTTTGCACTCATTTTTTTCTCCCTGTCAATATTTCTCTTTTTTAATATGTGAATGACGAATTTTTAGTGTGTCGATGCTGTAATAACATTCTTAGGTTAGTCCAACAAATAGTTATGGAAGGACGGTATCATCAACAAATTTATTTATGCCAGTATTTGTAGTGTTCGCCGAAGATTCAACAAGACAAGGTGTTAGCTATTACAGAACAACAGTGAGAAAATTGATGCTGGCCGGCTTTCTTCCTATTACTTTTCATGAATGCCCTTATAAGGCATTTTTTCCCTTCTTTCAGCATGCCTTCATGTTTAACTCGAAGCCCCCTCAGTGTGTATTCGGGAGGTCCGGAATTCGAGCGTAGGCATATCGGATCTCATCAGTTTCCTGACATCCAAAATATTTTAATGGCTCTATATCTCCACTCTTAAATTTTTAACAATAATTTAAAGATAGTGAACATTTCTTTTCTAATAATGTTAAGTGTTGAGAACTATCATCAAATGGGACTAAAGCCAGTGACAGTACTGAGTGTAACCACATGAAGATTTCCGCATCGTTCTCAATCAAACTTTCGGCTTGCATATAGTATCTCAGTCACATATCGAAGTATCAGTATAGCTGCTGCTTCATAATCGCATGAAATTTAACATATTTCAAATAGCTTTCATACTTTTTCTGTACCTTAAATCTCAGTATACTTCAGATTTCTATGCATATTTCGTTATTTTGAATATTAAAACCAGAACAACTGCAAAGCACAAATTGAATACTTTACGGTGAAGGCTCCATAACTTGTCTGTAATTATGTGTCATATCATAATACATCAGAGGCAGGTTCTGAATATACCGGATCGCATATAAACATTTTTCTATCTGTCTTTCTGGCATACTCGAAACTGAAAGTCAGTTGAAAAATTATTATCTCAATGATTATAATTGATCTCAATGATAGTCAAAAAATTATTATCTCAATGATTATAATTGATCTCAATGATATTTGAAAAATGATTATCTCAGTGATAGTTGAAAAATTAGTATCTCAATGGTGGTTGAAAAATTATTATCTGAATGATTATAATTGATCTCAATGATAGTTCAAAAATTATTATCTCAATGATTATAATTGATCTCAATGATAGTTCAAAAATTATTATCTCCATGATTATAATTGATCACAATGATAGTTGAAAAATTATTATGTCAATGATGGTTGAAAAATTATCTCAATGGTAGCTCAAAAATTATTATCTTAATGATTATAATTGATCTCATTGATAGTTGAAAAATTATTATCCCAATGATAGTTGAAAAATTATTATCTCAATGATTATAGTTGATGTCAAAGATAGTTGAAAAATTATTGTCCCAATGATTAACTAATTAAAACGAATAGTCAGCTACAAAATTATTATCTCAATGTCTACTACAAGAGAAAACAATCTCTTTACTGCCTTTAGTTTCTTAATGTCTTTTCGGTAAATTTTCCACAACCTAAACTTAAATTGGTTTCATTGTTAGCTCTATTCTTTATACAAAGTATACAATTTTGTTCAAAAGAATAATTTAAGGGGGAACTCTTATTAGTCGTAAGATATTTTTAATCGCATGTTTCTGTATACATTGGAAAGGTTCTATATCAGTCTTAGTTCCTTCATTTTTGGCAGTTTTATACAACATCTTTTTTCGGGCACGTAACAATATTCCTGTTCTTAAATAAGTCCTTTTAATTTATTTTCCCTTGAACTGCATATAACAGCTCAGAATTTCAAATAACATAAATGTTTCCTTTCGTACGCTTCACATAAACATACATACTGCACTAACCCTTGTCACATTCTAATAACAATGTGATTTTGTTACAAACGGAGATAGAATTCCATGTTTAAAAATGAGACAGCCCTAATGTAATGGTCAGTTATGAAATGCTTCAAAAGTTCGATCTATTCTTAATATCTGCCACTGTATTTCCTGTTCCCTCCATTTAAAGCTTTCAAATATACTTTTCAGAATTCATTGTCCAAAATCTTTCTCTCGTTTTCTCCTGAGATAAATAGCTTTCCTCGCGACCTCCTGAAGGCGATCCTACGTTAAATATTATGCCATTTCAGCTACAAGCATTTATTCACTAGTATTTCAAGTGCTTTAACAACGAAGTAGAAATTACATGTATTTCCTAGTATGATGAAAGACAAAAAAGAGGGGAAAGCTGTATTGCACTTTCTAGTTACCTTATATCTTAGTAGGTAGAGGTACAGGTAAAAGTATGAGTGACACCAGCGATATACCACGGGTCAATTGGTCATGCCTGTCCCATACTAACTAACCCTTATTTTTTTGCAAGCTTGTAGAGGCATTAGGTATTTTTTGAAAGCAGAAGACATGAAAATGAACAATGCCTTCACCGGGATTCGAACCACGGACCTCTCGAATACGCTTCGAGCGTGCTGACCACTACACCACGAAGACAGGCGAAGAAGGAGGAAGAAATACCTTATATACTCTCCCTTTTAAAGGGCGATTGGGGATTATGGGACCCAGTCGCCAAATCCCGGTGGTGGAGAATCATCATCCACCACCTTTTTTGTTCGGGCGCCACTGTAGAGGCATTAGGTATTTTTTGAAAACAGGAGACATGACAAATGAGCAATGTCCTCGCCGGGACTCGAACCATGGACCTCTCGAATACGCGTCGAGCCTGCTGACCATTACCCCACGAAGGCATGAGAAAAAGGCGGAAGAAATACCTTTTAAGTTTTATAATAGTTTACCAATAAAGGTTCAGGAAATGAGCGACTGCAGCTTTCTGTCAAAGACTTTTTTCAAAGTATCCAGAGTTTACCTATTATGGTAAATCTTGCAATCCCACCGTACACCCCGCATGCAGTATTTATTCAAAATAATAATTTAGGACATGAATATCAGATAAACATAATGAGATAAATATAATAAGTACTGGGAACACAAAGTTATAATTAACTGTAATGATAACATTAAAGAGGTATCCGTAGGATCTAATCGTTTAAGAATAGCCGTGAGTTTGAATCTGAGGGCTCAGACATTTAAGAATGAAAAAATTGGGAATACAGAAAATAATTCCGACAAGAAAGATGCAAATCCAAAATAATCGTGTAGTATTTCCTTTAAACTCGCAGCTGAATTGAAACTGTAAATGTACCTTATAGATACGACCATTAAATTTTTTGCTTAAAAACGGGTGGCTATTTTTCCTACAATTTTAGTTTAATATTTAAAAATGATAGAAAATTATACCTTAAGAAATGCAATAGTACAAGTCAGGAAAAGAGTGAAAAGAATCCTTTATTAAATCAAATAAAGTTCACATAAGGCACCAACTTGTGCTTACAAAAGCCAACACTTAATTCAAAAGGTAATGAGTAAGTTAAAAGTAAGGAAATGAAGTATAGCCTAACGGCTTCACATGGTTAGCTCTGACTCGAAAGAGGGCGTGAACAAGCCTAATGGCAAGAATAGGTCAACGCCACAGAATTGCAATCGTTAGAAAATTCAGATTACTCGTGGCCTTCAGGCAGGCAGAATACGCTCTGATTTCCCCTTCAAAAACCTTCCCTTAAATACTAACTTCTTTCTATCTAATTTGAATACACGTATGCTATTCCTTGCATTCTGGCAAGAAAGGGTGAGTTGAAAACAGAAACGATAGGAAAGCCGCTTAAACATAAAATAATTGTTAAGTAAATTAAATAAATCCTATAAGGTATTTCTCCCGCCTTCTTCGCATGCCTTCGTGGTGTAGTGGTCAACCCACTCGACGCGTAACCAGAGGTAAGTGGTTCGATTCCCGGCGAAGGCGTTGCTCTTTTTTCAATCTCTATTGCTTCAAAAATACCTAATGTTTTTACATCACCACCTGGATTTGGCGACAGGGTCCCCAAAACCCCAGTCGCCCTTTAAAAGGGGGAGTATATAAGATATTTCTCCCGCTTTCGTGGTGTAGTGGTCAGCACGCTCGACGTGTAACCAAGAGGTCCGTGGTTCGATTCCCGCGAAGGCATTGCTCATTTTTCACAACTACTGCTTCCAAATAAATACCTTTAGTAGAAGAGAGATTTCAATTGGTTTCAATGTTTCTTTCCTCTGATGACGTGGCATTCAAGTTGATTGAATTCCTCTTGTTTTGAGTTTCTTAAATTTCTTTAAATTTCATAAAAAAAATTTGAATGGGGGTAGGCTTCTTTAAGAGTTTTGGTTTTAACAATTTTAAAAATTCTTTGTTGCATTATTTGAAAATTATTAATCATGAATTTCAATTTTCGTATTTTAAAAAAGTAGTTCTAAATTTCTTACTTTATGTCTTTACTGATATTTTTTCGGCAGCTTAATGCGCGAAAATGATAGGCATGATTATATTTCGTTTTTAAAAAAATATTTTGTAATTATAAAATTCTCTCTCTCTCTCTCTATATATATATATATTGGTTTCCATTCTTTTATATATATATATTTATGTTGCATAATGAAAAATTATTATTTCGTCTAGAGAGTAATAATTTTCTTATAATCATCTCAAGAATAATGACATGTATGGGCGCTTGCTTTTTTACAGAAATCTTGCCATATGATAACACTTGTAACATCAAATTTCACATACACAGGAGTATTTTGATTTTCCTAAAACGTAAATGTTATTTATTCCTATCAAATGTCTCCATAGTTTGCTAAAATATTATAATACGCAAATTATACGTATTTAACAAGCTGAGTTATTATAAATAGACTTAACAACATCAATAATATTTTATAAAAAAAGTGGATAAATATTTTCTTATGAAAACTGCTCCTTGTTGCTTGA
>KK115278.1:104629-169740 GCA_000611955.2 Stegodyphus mimosarum | reverse complement strand
GCGATAAATACATTGGAAATAATGAAATGTGAATATTGGATAATGTTGGAAATACTGAATAATACTGAAATGCGAATTACTTCAATGAACTAACATCGGTGCAACATGTTTCCCTTGCTGCCCACCTCGTAGAAATACCAGTAACCCTCTCATAGATTCATTTAAAACTGGCATTAACTACATATTCCAGTGAACTAATATCATACGCATGTACTAAAGATCCGTTATGAACATCAATACACTTAATATACTCTTCATGATAATTGTATTTAGATTGAAAAACAGGGCCATGAAAGTTCATAGGAAAAAGTACCCAATCCCTTGGAGAAAAGATATTTTCCTTTCAATAATTCCTAAATGAACAAATACTAAATTGCAAGATTTCAATACATAGGAATTTCAATACATTGCCAGATTTCAATACATTCAATACAAGATTTCAATACATAGTCTAGGACTTGCCCAGGCCTGGAACTCAGTCGAAGTTGCAGAAAATAATTGGCTCATTAAAAACTAATTACTAAATGACTAATTATCATTTTACTAGAGTATTAGGAGACATAAAACTTTCTTAAAAAGTATTTAAATTCTTATATATTACAAATACGATTGTAAGGTTTATCTAAATTTTATAACAGTTATTTTAAGTTTATGCATCTTTCCTAGCCCTTCTAACTTCAGCTTACAATTTCCTACCAGAATGTAATCTAAGCTATTACTACGCTCGGCCGTACTTAAGGCCCTTGATAGCTTCGCGGACTTAATTGATATTTAGGGGCTAACTACTTAGAATCTTGATAGCTTCGGCTATATATTTTAGTTAAACATTATATAAGTTTAAATTCATATTAATTGAGTTCAAGCCCAAGTGGAGGCTTTGCTGTACGCTCCAAGATAGGAGTAGACTGTGTTCATCCGTATTTGAGAAATAAAGGATAGTTAACCCTTCTTCAGTCTTACGTCTCTGTTCACACACTCAAGTGATTATTCGCTTATCAATGTAAGGGGTTTCTCCTATTGGACTGTGAAATAAAAGGGTGGAACCCCACACGGTGATTAAACGTTCTTCTAGATACCACTTTTTTTATTCTTAGTGTTCTGCTTTTGGTGATATTTGAGTTTCTAGAAGTTTTTCCGCTTTTGCCTTTTATGCTTAGTAGAATCTTTTGTTGGTTTTTGTAGGTGCAAATAATACCTTTTTTGTTATTCTGCTGAATGTAGACAGACGGCTCATTGAAGGTATGTCATATTCTTGATTTATAGCATCCTACGATCGGCATTTCATATTTCTAGCTGAAGTTTTCTGGATGTAAAGTCATCATAGTTGACTTTCTTTTCATTAGTTTCAATGATGGCTATAGTATGGAAACAACAGCTGCAAAAAAAAGTTAAATTCATATTCGCTTTCTATGTTTTACACCGGAAGAATGAAAGGCACTGAGATTGCTGCTAATGCATTCATTAAAACTGAAATTTATTCATAGATTTTTCTTAGATATGACATTTAACATGATGTTCGAGGGAAAAAAGATGGCATAATACAATTTTTAGTTTTTCCGGTAATAGGCAATTTTGATACCGATTTTTCATCTAGACATTTCTCATCCCATACATTTTGAATTTTCCATCTGTAACTTTCAACTTCGTATTACATTTTAGTATTAAGAAGCAAAAATTTGACGGAAGGTCCCTCATTTATTTTTTTTCTGGTACTTCACGAATTGCAACTAATCGTAACCGTGACTCCACCCAATGATTCGTTCGATATTCTCTAGGCAGTTATCTCCTCGTAGCAGACGGTATAAGCGTCACCGCAATGGGAAGAAGATTGAGTAGAAATTGCCTTCCCCTCTAAAGTAATTCATCACCCACCAGATGGCGCCGGTAATGGTCCCATTAGCCCAGAATGCTTGGAACCGTAACTGAAATGTACAGAATCTAACAAAATGAAATGTTTTTTAGATTAACTGAATCGTTAGCATTTTTCTACAGAATTGATTATTTTTCTGATTGGAATGAAATTCTTGCTTTCTACAAAAAGGAACAAATTTAAAAGACAGATTCTACGAATAAAACGCTTGATGCAAAGTAATTTCGAAATTTTTACCCGTGGTGAAAAAGCAAATTCCGGCTAATGAAAGGCATGGGTTCTGCAAAGTGGGTCTACTAATTTCTATTTTAGGGTTCAGACAGATTAAGAATACTATTGAAAATGAAAACTTTTTTGTAAAATTAACAACGGTTACAATGTTTATTTCTAGTTCAGTAGCAGCTCTCTCTACGTATAATATTATCTTTGTTGTTGCGAAGTTTAGTTTCTTTATATTGGCAACAGAAAATGCAAATAAATAAAGTTCGTTTGATGTTGTAACCCTACGTCTTCTTTTATTACTAGCCCAAAGGAGCGTTAGCTCAGAAGAGCTATTAATTTCGTTTTGGCATTTTGCGTCGATTCATTGTAAATGCCCGTATCACTTTTCAAGCTGTTGCCACCAAATATTATCGCCCTGTATTATATTTAAGACAATTAAATAATGAAGAATCTGCATAAATGTATGCATGTTTCTCGCATTGAGATAAAACAACGGTATCTAGAGCCATCAAATTCTGAATGACGCAATCCTCCTCCGAATATGGGCACCTGGAAGCCCTAATTTGGAATTTGGAATTTGGAATCTGTTTTATTATCGATTTCATATTTTTTAACACTCACTTTAACCAATTTTTAATTAGGAAACTCAAAGATTTCAAAGCCAGCAATGGCAACACTATACTGAAAAAAAAATATCTCCAGCGCTCGAGGTTGTGTATCGGAAATTCTAAAGATATGCTCATTTTAAAATTATTTTGCGGTATTGCTGTTGAATAGAATTTTATGGTTTAAGTACGAAGAATATGATATTTAATAAATAAAGGTAACACAGCAAACGTTAAACAAAAGGCCCCTTTGGGAGTGATGCCTTCCAGATTTATTATTTTTGTGAATATAAATATGCTTAATCCTTTCTGTAATTATCATTTAAGTTATTAAATTATCCCATGTATTGAGTGAGCATAGCCGTCCACAATACTTCTAAAAATATAATTAAATTTTAAACGGAATGTTTGGAACAAATTATTTTATTGATTTTCACATCAACTTTTTATATAATATTTTTATTTTCTAAAAAATAAAATTCATTTTTATTTAACGAAACATGCAGCATGCTATATACTGATAGGTACCAGTATTATTTTAGTAATGAGAAACTGGTAACTTTTCGCAGCATGGATAAATCACACACATACAGATCACTAATACAATTTCTTTTAACATTTAGGGCCATTAAACTATTAATGATTTTTAGGTAACAAATAATAAGTAGTTCTGGTTACATTTGAGTCAAAAATTGCTTTTTTAAAGTAGATTTGGGTTTTCAATAAGAATAAAATTCATGAATAACTGAACATATTTCATTGTTTGCAAATACACTTGCTTATTTCAAAAAACACATTTTAATCATAAAAATGAGTTGAAAATTGTGTTATGTTATTTCTATAGGTGAATTGTTTCTATGTATCCAACCATTAAAGTTTGCAAGGTGGAATATATATATATATTCCTTTTCTTTTTTTTTTACTATTTCTTCATGGATGTCTCTTTTTTTTTCATATAACCATACTATCTTCAGATTTCTTCCTGAGCAGAGACTGTACTCTTACACACAATCATCTACGCAAAAAAAATCTCTGAAAATCAATTACGCCATGAAAGAGCTTGTATGGTACATTCTATGACTAGAGTTATTAAATATGATCGTGAGAAATATGAAAGCTCAGTAGATGTTACTATAATTTTGATGAATGATATTGAATTACATTAGCTTCTGAAATTCAGCAATGCCAAGAAATAAATCTAGGTTTCACGTTTCTGATCCGTAGCCAGAAAATTGAAAACGATAGTACAACAGCGACCTTGTGATTTTCTTTTTTAATTTTCCTTTCCGGCTTTGGCCAGATGACATTTCACAAGCTCGTTTCTTCATATAAAAGATAATGCTGTCAAATCTGAAAAGCTGTGCCATTTATTTTCATCACAAATTCCAACGTTCATATTTTGAAACACTTTATAAGCCAAAGTATAGACTCCAGTTATATTAGATATGACTCGTCTTATTGATACGTGAAAAGACAAACTGTAGCTTTTAATGCTGTATATTACTTATGTTCCTTTTCATCCTGTTACCTGTTATAAAATAATATGTAAAGAAATATTTGAATAATTTTTAAGGGATATTAGTTTCAGAATTCTCATTTCAATACCAATTCAAATTGAAATTGCATAAAGTAAAATATTTTGCACATTTAGTTTCTAGCCTGTTTTGCAATGAAAGATTTTACCTAGTTAAAAGCACTTTTTTATTTCAAAGATGAATTTTTCAAGAGCGTCCAATATTTCCTATCTAGCTCTTTTTTTTCAAAGCATTAAAAATTTCCTCAAATTCACGTAACATTTTTGTTTGAGTTAATAAATTTTGCATAATCTCCATATTGATAATTTTTTTCAGTTTAGTACTGTTGGAGTTTCCAACTTAAGTGTTTAAGTTTTAAGTTCAATATCAAATGAAAGTCAAAATTTGGATAATCATTCTAAATCACATGAATAAGACAAATATTGTATGGGTGTAAAAGTCTGTGACATACATGATAACAACATATATACTGTAAAAATAGTGTGTTCTAGTTAACAGTAAATAGTGACCGAGTACTCCAACAGAGCAAGTAAGTATTGCGTTGTGAAACTTAAAATACTATTGGGTCCAGTGTTCTAAATTAAAAAGTGAAAACATTACAAGAGATGTTAAATTAAATGTAGGATTTATTAAGAGATAACTGCCTTAATACAAATTTTAACATAGGTGGTGGTGGTGAGGTAACAAAATAAAACAAAATTTTTCATACCGATTTTGACAAAGGTAAGGGTACATGCCGATACGTGGATACAGAATCATGGCAGTAGACGTCAACAAAATTTTCTGGTTTTGCTATTTCACTTGCTTTCTATAAGGAGAGAAAAAGAAATACAATTAGTAATGAAAACGTTTAGTTATTTTCGTCGCCCTCCATAGGAGCCTTCTCTCATCCATTTCTTCCGACATCGTTCGTTCTATGATAACGCAGACAGCAACTCTCGTGGCTCACAGATAGTCTTTTCTCGTCGTCTCCACGTCTCTCTCCGTCTTCGTCTTCCCTCTCGTAGCTCGCTCCAAGCCTTTTCTTCCTTTCGCCAAATGCTCGTTTGGCGATTTGAGATGGTGCGTGACAGGCCAACTGCCTGGCAACCCCAGGGGGAAAAAACACACAGAAAGGTGAAGCCATGTAGTTCGAACTCCAGAAATTGGCGAATAATCGCTGATCCACCAAGGTCAACCACCTGTCAGCGGAACTAGCCTCGTCGAGGGGTCTCACTCCAGCACAGAAAAAGCCTGCGAGTAAGCAAATCAGCCCGTCCCCTCGACCTTACCGTATAGTAAGTAACTTTGAAATTACCCTCTCCAGCAGGGTGCAAAAGTTTCCATTGATGACAGATGCTACCCAGACCACTGTCTGGCGGTTGAAGAAATTCGTAAACAAAATCATAAATCTTGATTCCCCAAAAGCAAAGGTTTTCGAAAGAATTAAAAGATTTGTTCTTTAAATACTAATTAATACTTCAATGGAGAAAAGTACTTCAATTAAATACAATAATCACATAGATGATTTTCTTAGGTTTATTACAACACCGAAACGATCACCATAGTCAGAAAATATGGATCCCAAATTTAGCAGAAAAGGGGGCACATTAAAAACTTAATTAAAACTTTAAACACCAACTTGTGTAAACAAAACTTTAAAAGAACTTTAAAAAAAATTGACCTTAAGGGTCAACTTAACAAGAGATTAAACATTAAGCAACCAAGTTAAGAAAAATATTAACTAAACAAAAATTTAAATAGTTAACCAACTACCAGAAGTAAAAGAAGAAAAATTAATTACTCAAGCAACTTAAAAAATCAGAGTTAACCAAACTGTCAAGAAAACAAGTTAAATGACAACAATTACTTTTCAACAAGGCAAAAAAACTTAAGTTCAACTACAAAATAAAAACAAATTAATCTTTGAGTCTGAAGCAGAAATAAGTTAAATCATTACAATTAAAACATTTTAATTCACAACTGAAATATGTAATACATAACAGTAGCAGAGCATTCAATGAAGATTGAAATCCTTTATCATAGAGAAAAGTTCATAAATAAGAATAAATTTATAAGGTAGTATAAATTAGTGCAAATATTTTTTTCTTCTGTATTATTATGTGTTTCTGCATATTTATCTTGTATGTTTATGTTTATAAATCTGCAAATATTATTTTGTAGTTATGTGCAAATACAAAATATAATTGTGCTTGTTAGTCCAAAAAAGGGTATCATTCCGAATTTGGTACTAGTCTTAAAACTGCATTTGTCGTTGAATTATTTAAATGCATTGAATAACTTTTCAGATTGTTGCCACAAAATATTATCGCCCTGTATTATATTTGAAGGAATTAAATAATGAAGAATCTGCATGAATGTATGCATGTTTCTCACATTATCAAAAAACACGGTACCTAAAGTCATCAAAATTTGAATAACTCCACCCGAACATGGGCACCTGGAAGCCCGAATTTTGAATTTCGAATTTGTTTTCTTATCCATTTCATATTTTGGACAACTTTAACGAATTTTTACTAACAAACTCAACAATTTCAAAGCGAGTTGTGGCACAGTGTACGGGATAACGCATTTTAATCTCCAGCTCGTGAGACTACCTATCGGAAATCCTAAAAACATGCTGTTTTTAAATATGCTGTGATTTTGCTGTTCAATCGAATTTAGCATGGCGTAAGCGTGATATTTAATAAATATCTTAAGGACACAAAAGGTAATAATAAGATGACAAAAACAAGTTTTCTAAAGCCATCTTAGTAGGAAAACTGAACATTGAAATGATGAACTGAAAAAAGATTGAAAAAAAATCGAAAAATGCATGCCAACACTTAAAGCTTCATCGAGAATTCTAAACATATATTACTATGCTCTTTTTAAAATTTTTGTAATTTGCCTTGTAACTGTATATGTCGTAAGTGCGAAGAAAATTATGTTTAATAATAAAACTAAAAAGGCAGAAAAAATGGGTTAGGAGAAGTGAGTGTAACAGCATACTGGTAGATTGAGAGTTCAGTGAAAGCGTAAATCCCTTAACAAACTACTTTGGGAGACCTTTAAAATCTGAAACTTTTCAGATTATTAGTTTTTTATGCACATACTTATTTTATTTCATAATATTTTCATTTCTAAGATTTTATTCATGAATCAGTTTGCGACCTTTTGGTAACTCCTCTAATGCTGACGATGGGAGATCTTAAACTTTGATCAGCTTGGAAACAAATGACAACATTTGAGGAAATATCTTCAAATGTAATAATTTTTTTAATGGTTTGAATCTCTTGTACGATATATTTGCTGTGATTGGAAATATATTTACTATAAATCCTTTTGAATCTTATAAATATACTTGTCCGAACTGTGCATGAGTTCAGCAAGTGTGTCTGTATAGATAGACCATTTGACCCATAACCTAGTTGCTAATATGCTTATTTTCGGTGTAAGGTTTACATTATGTTAATTAACAGTTATTTTAAGTTTTGTGTCTTTCCTAACTTATTCTAATTTCAGCTTACAATTTCCTGCCAGAATGTAATTTCAGAAACGCAGAACATGCAAAAGAGAATGAGTACTATTTAAGTCGTGACTTAACCGACTTCAAGAGAGAGAGTCTTTTCCCTGACTAGTGCGTTTGCCTTCTGGCTACGTCTCTCTTAGCTGTTACTACGCTCGGCCATATCTTAGGCCCTTGCTAGGCTTCGCCGATTTAATTAATACTTAGGGGCCAACTAGTTAGATTCTGATAGCTTCGGCTATATCTTCTAAGAGCTTTAGTTAAGCTAATTTTAGTCCAAATTATTAGTATTTAAGTTCAAACTCGAGTGGCGGCTTTATGTAAAGTTCTAAGTCGGAACTGATTGTAAATATATTGAAAAATAAAGGGTTTTAAACCCTTACAAAGTCTCACGTGTTCTGTTCACACTTAAGCGATTATTCGCTTTTTAAGTGTTCGTGGGGTTCGGAGTTAGAACTTTAGATTTAAATAGTTGAACCTCATATCGGTTTGCCTTTTACTATTCCATGTTAACTGGTTACAACAAATATTTTCGACTTCTTTTATTTTCGGTATTCTTAAAATATATTGTGTGTTTGGAAACTGAAATTATTGCATTTATCTTTTAATAACTGCGTTATTTGAAGATTCTTTCAAAACTACCAGGGCTGCCTCTGGTTCTTCTTCAATTTTAAGAAAGGATTTCCAAACGATAACCTTAAACTTGTGGTAAGATAAGATGACCTAACTTGTCCTTCTAAAGTTTGACTTTGATTCTAAGGAACGCTAAGTTTTGCAATATTTCTCGGGTTTTATAACAAGCAATTTGAATTCAGAGCAAGCTTATAAGTACCTCTGTTACTTTTGTTCGTGCCATGAAGACATAAATCTTCTTACAAAAGAGATTGCTCTTCTTTAAAGATGATCTTCATAGCAGTTCGAAAGCCCCTAGTGTTTAAATCATTACATGCATCACTGAAATACCTGCTATACTTGAAGCTTTTGATTTATAATAGGTGTAGAGAAGCAATAAAAGCAAAATAAAATCTTGGAGCTGCTATCAGAGTGTCAATGTACGCGTTCAGTGTCTCAAATACTTAAGAATAAAAACTCTTCAAAAAGCAGTCAGATATAAAGTTCACAGTGTGCAGGAAATTCCTTTCGGAGTTCTGAGGATATCATCACTTCACGGAATAAATTACAAGCTACAAGTTAAAGGACGAGTTAAAGGTTATAGTTGCCAAGTAACAGGATATAAGAAGACTTAATATGATTATTTCTGAAGTCGAGGTAACCCGACATTTACAACCTAATGTCTCTACAGTGACCCCCGAACTAAAAAAAAGTGATGGATGACGATTCTTCACCACCAGGATTTGGCGATTGGGTCTCCTAGCGTTCAGTCACTCTTTAAAACGGGCAGAATATAAGGTACATCTCCGGTCTTCTTAGTATGCCTTCGTGGTGTAATAGCCAGCCCACTCGGTGCGTATTCGAGAGGTTCGACGTTCGAGAACAGGCGAGGGTATTGCTCATTTTTCATATCTCCTGCTTCAAAATAACCTCTTATTTTGTCTGAATGTAAAGAATCGTATTTGTTCTAAAAGTGTACTAGTTCATAATAACAATAAAAAATTGTTGCTTCTCAGATTATATATACATAAGTAATAGACAACGTTTTTAGATCTGGCAGCTAGGAACGAAGCAAGATAATAGCGCGCCACTATATTGTAGGCCGAAGTCTAGAGCGTTTGGCTGTGCAGTAGACAGTACTGTAGTTTAATACTGTGTTCTTTTAAGGCAAATTGTGTTCATGTGTTAGAAGAAAAATGCAGTTAATATAAAAGTACTTCAGAACGATGATTTTATATAATTTTCAGGTAAATCAATTACCACAGAAAAAATATTTTTAAAAAAAGCGATTAACGTTCCAAACAGAAAACTCATGTCTTGCCATCACTTTAATTGGTTTAGCGAATTTCTTCGATGATAATAAAAACTGAGTGATGAACAACATACCAGTTGTCCTTTGATTGCAACAGCGCATTGAAATGTGGGCAGACTGCAGAGGGCGAATAAATAAGAGAAAGGGATAATGTAGGTGAAAACTTATGTATCTGTATGAATTAATTTCAAAATACCTTGCATGATCATGTGGCTGTTCAAAAGCATTTTTACAGATGGATCTACCTCGAAATGACGATTACGTAAAAATAGACTTGCATCCAGAGTTGCTACAAAAAGGTTTGAAAGGTTTCATGGAAGGACGAAGGTCATTTCGTTGCAGCAATAGCATCGTATCAGGTAACAAAGCCTTTGTGTAATATAATGAACATAGAACAAACTGCGCTCGACGTAATGTAATTTTTTAAGATACAACCCTATCAACAGAAATCAAGTGGGGACGCAATTGGTAAATTAGTGGTTGCTATGTTAATTTGCTATGCTGCATTTTGGTAAATCGACGGCTGCTATTTTCTTCAGACGTGCAGCCAATTTTGATGACAGAATCGCCTGAATGTTGTTGAACCATCACTGACCGGCAGACAGGTAAAAGGTTCGGGAAAGGTTCGTGAAATCGAATCATTATCGCCACGACAACACATTAAGCCATATTGCATCATGGGCAACAGAACTTTTTGATTCCTCAAACGTCAAAAAATTACTCATCGGATTTACAGCATAGGCTTTGCTCCTTACAACTTCATTTTCTCTTTTAAAATCAAGAACAGTTTTAAGAAGCATCGTTTTCTACACCTGATACAGCAGTTGTTGTCTTTGCTCATTTACACTGTTGTGCAAAAATTAAGGACAAGATGGTTTTTTCAATATAACTTTGTACAAAAGCTTTCCAAATCAACACATTTAATACCGTAAGATCCTCAATACGTAAGGACATGAGTAATGTGAGCAATACTTACTAAAAGAGAAATCAGAGGGATAAAAAGAAGTTTTATTGAAAACGTAGCATGGAGCGCAATGCGACTGAAAGCCGAAACATCCCTGTGATGGGTGTCCAGCAAGAAACATCCGGTCTTTAATAGGGGATATGATCTCCCCTGACTGCTAGGCAGGTTTCACATCATTTGCGCATGCTGGATATGTGGTTGTTAATGAGCTGTTGAGATACTGCTGCTCGTTTCTCTTGTAGCACCAATCGCAGTTTCGGAATCGTTACTGGCGATAAGTTGCGTGCTGCCACAGGTCTCCCTAGTACGTTCCGTACATGCTTGACGGGATTTAGATCCACAGACCTTGCCGACCAATCCATGTGTTCAATATCTTCACTCTCCAACAGCTCTTCGACAGTAACTGTGTGATGAGGTGGAGCGTTGTCGTCTATGAAGAGGAACTGAGGACCCATAGCCCTTGTGAAAAGACGCATGTAAGGAAGAAGAACCTCGTTACAATAGCAGCACCAGGTGACGAACCTCCTTGGGAGATAGGAAGGTCGGTCCGGCTACCAAGCATTATGTCTGCTCGAACGAGAACTCCGCGACCTCCAAAACAGTCCCTTTTGATGATGTTGAAGGGGTTTTTGCGTGTTCCCCGCTCTGTCCAGATGTGTATGTGTCTAGAATTGCAACTCAGACTAAATCTGCTCTCATCTGTAAAGAGTACTCGTCCCCATTCATTGTCTCTCCAATTCCGGTGTTCCCGGCACCACAGAGAACGCCTTCTCCGATGGGCAGGCGTTAGAGGTACACACCGTACAGGGCGTCGTGCAAACAGACCACCACCGTGCAGTCTTCTGGCCACGGTAAAACGCGATATCGGTCGTCCAGTCGCCTGTGTCGTGTGTCTAGCGATTTCTCCCGCTGTCTGCCGCCTGTTTCTTCTGGCCTGTAAGGCAATATACCGGTCATCTGCGGGTGTGGTTCCTCGTGGACGACCACTACTAAACCCCCGGACAGCTGTTCCTGTAGTTTGAAATTGTCTCCAAAGTCGTGAAACGATGCTGTGAGCAATTCCGAACTCTGCAGCCACACTTGTCATTCTGCGGCCTTCCTCCCACTTCCCAATGATTCGACCTCGGGTAAAAGCATCCAGATGTCGTCTAACTGATTGATTATTCTCCATTTCTCACTGAGGCAGCAACTCGGTGTGATTTTAACTGCTATACGGAGTGCAATCTCTTTGCCAGAAATTCTGATCTTACACCGACAACATGCTTTATACTACTCAGACACTTCCCCATTACGTCTACCTGCATATCTGCGCATGTGCTACCGTACATCACCTTACTTAATCTCCTGATTGGTCTTTCTGTCCGCTCTGCCTCTTCGTTCAGCTGATATGCTAATTTTTCGACTTCGTCCTTAATTTTTGCACACCAGTGTATATTAATTAATGCCTTGAACACTAAAATTAAGGCATTTAAAGCATTAGTTCTCCGCATCATTTTGAGTATCCTGCACTAATACTCAAATGCTATAACCTTTAATGTATGACTGGCTAATGGCTTTTACTCAGTCTATTTCCTTTCCAAACATTCCAAAGTTTCCCTTACAGATGAAATCTACCTTGCTTCAAGAACATGCAGTCACTTTTGCATTATGTTCTCTTAACCGCTGCTTAATAGTTTGCAGTCAGAGTGTACATTCATTAGGTTTCTTTGAATTGGGAGACTTGAAAAGTGGGCAATGCCCTCGCCAGAACTGGAACCTGGAGCTCTCAAATACGGTCCGAGTGTGCTACTGTTACATCACGAAGGTATGCAAAAAGAAGGGAGAAAATACCTTATATAGCCCCCCTTATAAATGGCGACTGGAGACTAGGTGACCCAGTCACCACATTCTGGTAGTGACGAATTATTGTCTGGTAGTGTCGTTTTCTTGATTTTCCCTTTTTGTAATATGTATAGGAGCCAGTTTCCTTCAGAAAATCCCCCCCCGAAGGCATTCTTCCCCTTAGGGAGATAACCCTAGAGGTTTTGCCGTAATCAAATAAATCAAACATTGTGAGAAGTAACATTTAAAGCTATTTAATCCTCTGCATACGAACATCCGTTTATTATTTTCAAAGATTTGTAATGATCCAGTTTTGTGCCTTATACTAACTGGGTACAATCGCGCATACAAATGGCTTCTGAATCTCTTTCTTCACGTCTTTTTGTTAACTGAGGTTTTCCAAGTTAAATCTTGCTAAATTATAAATTTGTTCGGTTAATGTTTTTCTGTTGAATGATATACCATAATGTAACCTATCAGTTAACATTTTTTATGCAATGAATATAAAGTGAGAGACCCAACTATTATTTTCCAATTTGATTTGATCAGTTTGTTTGTGAAACATATATAAAGACATGACGTTGTAAGGAATCGTCGCATTCTTTCCGTATGTTGTTCTAGCTTAAATGGTTAGCATATCCTTCTAGCTAATGGAAGCTAGATGTTTCGAATCCCAATCACAGCACAGCTGATTTTTAAGTTTCACTGAAAAGCTTAGTAACCTCTCTCTATAAGGACAATCAAAGAAGGAATAGTTACGAATTTCGAAGTGAATTCTAATTAAAGTATTAATTAGTGCTAATTAAATTAAATTAATTCTAATTAAAATATTAATTAGTACTAATTAAAATAAATGCATCCTAAATAAAGTACAGTTCAGGATTTGATTCCAGTATTTGTCGAATGTTTTATAGCTCCGAAGCATATTCTTGATACATATTAAGAATAGAGTCGTAGAAACAAAATGGCTGAAATAATTTCTTTTGAAGATCGGTTTTTATGCACAACTACCAATTAAAATACACAGTCCAGTCACATTAATGTGACCATCTGTCAAAAGCCAGAATAACCACCTTTCGCAGAGCGGACTGCTCCGAGACGTGCAGGAAGAGAGTCACATAGGTCCCTGAAGGTGTTCTCTGGGATGTTGAGCCATGCCGACTCTAATGCCGTGGCCAGCTGCGCTAGATTACGCGGTTGAGGATCCATGGCGCGAACAACGATGCTCAATTGGGTTTAAGTCAGGTGAGTTTGCTGGCCAGGGGAGGACGGTAAACTCATCCTTCGAGTAAACTCATCCTCCAGGTGCTCTTCGAACCACGCACGTACACTGGCAGCTGTATGGCACCTCGCATTGTCCTGCTGGAAGATGCCATCATCTTGAGGAAAAACAATGCGCATGTAGGGGTGAACATGGTCCGCAAGGACAGATGCGTACTTGTATTGATCCATTGTGCCTTCCACAATGATCAGTGAACCTAGAGAATGCCAGGAAAACATTCCCCAGACCATAATGCTCCCGCCTCCAGCTTGGACCGTTCCGGCAATGGTTGCAGGGTGGTTCCTTTCAGAGGTTTCACGCCTTATACGCCAACGTCCATCTGTCCGATGGAGCATAAAACGCGATTCATCCGAAAACGCAACCTGTCGCCACTCAGTGGACGTCCAGCTGCTGTACTGGCGTGCAAATTCTAGCCTTCGCCGTCGATGAACAGCAGTCAGCATAGGTGCACGAACCAGGCGTCTGCTTCGGAGGCCCAGACGCAGCAATGTTCGCTGAATAGTACTTTGGGAGACACTTTTGGTAGCCCCTTGGTTCATTTTGGTGGTCAGTTGCTCAACGGTAGCCCGTCTATCTGCCCGAACGCATCTCCGCAACCGTCGTTCGCCTCTGTCATTTATGGCCCGTGGTGCACCACATCTGCCACGTCGCTGATTTTGGACAGTCCCATTTTGCCATGCACGGTACACTTTTACCACGGCGGCACGCGAACAGTTCACAAACTCAGCCGTTTCGGAAATGCTTCCACCCTTGGCCCGAAAGCCAATGATCATGCCCTTTTGGAAGTCGGATAAATCGCTTCGTTTCTGCATTACGCCAACGATTGAAATGTTTTCCGAAGCCCTCACACACCCTTTATATACGCTCAACTGCACTGTGCTGCCACCTGCCTTCTGTGATTGGTTATTTAACTCTGACATGGAAAGTACGTGGTGGTCACATTAATGTGACTGGACTGTGTAGAATTTGATTTGTAGTCATTTAAGCTCAGAATCTGATGCTGCGAATGAAACATATGCGTCGCAAAAGGGATCGTGAGATTCATTATGTAAACAAAGCTTCATCAGAGAGATCTTATGCCAAAAACTCCAACGATTTGTGTTTCACTGATATTATTTAATATAAAGCTCAGTGAAACACGAATACTATTTTAACATTAGGCCCTTTTTAAATGGCTCCAAAAAAATGGATATGAACACCAGTGGACCTGTTTTCCCTTCAAGAACAAACCAAGATTGAGTTCAATACTTGAGTTTAAAGGCGTAATGAATGTTTGAAACTTAAAGCATGAGGCGAATAATCTGCTTCCTCAAATCTAATGATCTGAATTCTGTATAGAAACAGTAGCACTCTCTTGAATGGACTGTTGCATGGAGAAATTCTCTCACACCAGATCTCGGTGTTTTGAACATCACATTTGTAGAGCTGAGAAATTTATTCACACAAATTCTTATTTAACCACCTTATTGAGAACATGAACTGGCTCTGTGATAGGTCTATTCACAGCGCAGTGATAATTCATTTTAAGATGCATTTTGTTTCGCAGAATCAATATGGAAATAGTAACCTAAGGAAGTTTTTAGTAGAGAAGTGGTAGAAAGAGAAATGGTAATATCTGCATGTTTTCGATTCAGCGGCAAACCTAACATTGTTAGAAACAGTCAATGTATGGCATTCTATACTTCGAATATCTCACACCACGTATCTGATTTGATTTCGAAAAGGAAAAGAATTAACTTCATGTACTCGCCATCAAAAGCCTGGCCCTTAATTTCATTTAAAACGTTTCTGAAAAATCGAAAATGACTGAAAAAGCTTCCAAGTATCATGTTTTGTATTAAAGAAAACTTTTTCGAAATATTTTCCTGCCAAGGAATTAAAAGTAACGATATGTCATTGCTGTAATAAAACAGAAGTTGAACAGGATATTGTTAGGAGAATAGCCTTGGTTGCCCAACTTGGCTTCTTTAAGGGTATGGGCGACATTTCATCATGCCAAGAGAAGTAAATACTACAGAATAAATACTATAATACTACAGTAATAAATACTAATTGCTATACTACAATAATAAATACTAATAATAAATGCTACAGATAAAAAGTAATACTACAGATAATCCCTTAGCAAGGGAAAAGTATTACGGCTGTTTACCTAAAGGAAGTACGTCATCGAATGACAACCATTGCTTGCCATACTACAATAAGCTGTTTCTCCCTTGAACTACTATATTACAATAATAAATACTACAGATAATAAGTAATACTACAGATAATCCCTTAACAAGGGAAAAGTATTACGGCTGTATCCCTAGAGGCAGTATGTCATCGAATGACAACCATTGCCTGCCATACCATAATAGGCTGTTTCTCCCTTTTTGGCGTCAAGGCTGTTCTCCGAAAAATATCCGTTGAACATCTATAAAAACTGCTTAATGATGGGAGAAATGAACTTTGTTCATTTAGTAAATCTGTAGGGTTTCACTTATTTTGCACCACAAATTTATTTTAAGTTTGATACCTTTTCTGAACCTCTCAACTTCCGCTTGTATTTTCTCGCCAGGATGTAAATGTAAAATTAAGTGAAGTGAATATTTAAACGGGTGAATCTCTGAGTTTATTCAGAGCGTGTTTTCGCTAGCCAGCGTACGTTTCGTTGCTATCTCGCTGTTACGCTAGCAAGCCTCTTGGCCATTTCGGAGTATCATAACGCCTGTTAGGTTTTTGAGAGTCAACCTGTTAGGTGGAAATTACCATGCTAATCCAGCACTCTTCTATTTTAGAATTCGAGCTGAATTACAGTCTACATTTAAGTTTCCCACCGCAGTTTGACGGTGTTTTGTAAACGCACGAAGATCGCGCCATTCTGTTAAACTTTGAATTAACAAAGGGTTACTTTTTCAACCTTCTTTTATGTTGGTATTGGTTCAGGCCTGTGGGAGAATTCGACAGGTTCAATTTAGTAGCTATCGTTTGTGCATGTGGAATAGCAGAGACAGATTTTGAAAATCATGTACTTTAGAATTTATAAATTAATGAATGAAAGTTTTTAATTTTAAATTTTCACAATAAATAATACATGGAAATGTATTGATGTATTTATAATTTCTTTACAGCTTGAAAGACGTCTTATTTGAGTTTATTATTCTACCACATAATAAGCTGTTATTTTCCGCTAATTAAAATTAGCTTTACACTGTTAATTAATCTATTAGGTTAATTTTCTTTTTATCTTATAATGCTATTCTTAAGAAATGATGTTCACTTTTACAATGTGCCAAAAATCGACGTAGATTACATGCTAGAAACCGTTTTTTACGTCTTTATTCTTATTACATTTTTTAGTTTCATATTTCTGCCTTTTAATAATAGATATAAATAAAGGTTAAAGAAGGCGAGAGCATAGCTTTCACAATTATGAATTTAAAATCATATATTCATATTTTACAAGCTATTTTCGGGTCAGTTCCCTCAGCGGCCTCAAACACATTTTCATTAGCTACATATTAATAACTAGCTTTCAAGATTGTGAATTTTCACCCATTGAACAGGATTCAAAATGCTTCATAAGCACCCATTACGTCAAGCCCATTAAATTTGCTCTGTTTGCTCATACCTCTTGACGTACGTTCCTTAAAACAACCTGGAAGAGTAAATCAATATAAAGCAGGTGAATAAGGTCACAGATCACGGATAACCTACGCCATCTAGAGAGCAAAAGTTGAATTAAAATTCCGGTTAACAACAAGAACAGGGAAATGAAGAGACAAAATTTCAAAAATATTCTAATATCTTTATGTAAACTAACCAGTCTAGGTCTGTGTGTGCAGGTTTTAATCTCCAAATAAATCGTATCGGCGGATATAAAATAATCACTGGTATAAATTCCTCAGTCACAGAATTGAGGAAATATACAATATGCCCACAAAAGTTCTTACCCGGCCTCTATTTTCTTAACGTTGGTCGTAGACATAAAATTACAAACGTGTTTTAAAACCCAAGACTCATGTTTTCGTATTTTTTAATATAATAATAAATAACTTTATGTAAAATAAAGAATCTAAGTTTTCATGAACGAAATCATTCTTCCAATCCCTATACTTGTATTTAGGAAAATTTTCAACTCGTAATGAAAAATAGAACATTGAAAGTTTGACTCTCTTAGAATAAAAGTTGACTGAGGAATTTAAATGCAAAATTTCAGTTTTTCACGTCATATTGAATTTACATTGAAAGGTCGGTTAATAAATAAAGTAAAAAAATTCAAAGATAATTTTTTTCCTCTTAAATATCATTCAACGACATTCTTCTGTGATTATTTGGTGTCTTTAAATTATAATTTTGTTGCATTTCGAATACCGCAAGAATTTTCACACAAGTAATTTATAAGTTTCCAGGATCTAAATAATACTCTATTAATATTCTTAAGAAGTTTTATTACTTTAGAATCATATTCTGGTAATCATAAAAATTCATTAAATTTCAAATAATTTTCATTTTATATTAATCGAAAACTATCGCAAGTCGGCTGCATGCTAATGCTAAAGGCAGTCCGCGTTGTCACCCAAATGGACTTTTTTTCATTTAGACACACATATACGTTTCAAGAACATTTAGGCTAATGCCACATTGTTTTAAAGACATTTAAAAATAGTATTTTCTTAGAATTTCTGGTAGACAATTTCGCGAGTTGACATAAAAATGTTTTATTCCTTACACTATTGCTACTGCTCACTTTGAAATTGTTGAGTTTTTTAATCAGAAATTCATTAACGTTTTACAAAATATGAAACAGACAATAAAACAATTTTCAGATTCCAAATTCGGGCTTCCAGGTGTCCATGTTCGGCTGGAAGGCTAGAAGAAGTTCTAGGTGTTTAGAAGACATGTTCCAGGCAGACTTAGAGTTACAACACCTACGGGAGACCATTATTTAGCTCTTTCGGCCCGAAATAGAAGTAACATTACTGTGCTTCATTTCAGATCATTTAGTGGCAACAGGAACAAGAATCTCAGCTACTACAGTGCGCAGATGCCTTTACAATACAGTTCTGTATGCAAGACGACCAGTTATTTGTGTTCCTTTGACCGCCGGACACACAGGTGCCCGTTTATGTTGCGCAAGAGAACACGTCTCCTAGACCAGTCAACAGTGGGCGTCTATATTATTCCAAATCTGATGACTTTAGGTACCTTTGCTGTTTCACAGTGCGAGAAACATACATACGTTCATGTAAATTCTTCATTATTTATTTTCATTAAATATAATATTTGATGTCAACAATTTGAAAAGTGATACAGCCGTTTATACTGATTCGACGTAAAATGCCGTTTCGAGACTAATAAATACCCCTTCTGGGCTAACGACCCTTTGGGCTAAAAAAAATCTGAATGAAAGGTTTCAGAATTTAACGTCGTCCTGACGGGTTTGTTAAGTTTTTTAAGTTCTCCCAGACCTGCAGACCAAACAATCAATTGTTTCACTCACTCCTACTAATATTTTTCATTAACCTTTTCTAACCTTTCTTGTTAACCTTCTAACTCATTTTCTTTGTCTTTTTAGCTGTATAATATAGCATCATTTTCTTCACTCTTACGCCATATACAGTTCAACAGCAAAATCACAAAATTTTCAGTTACTGTGTTAAGTGTTGACGTACATTTTTCTATTTTGTTTTCAGCCTTTACTCAGTTTATCCTAACTATGTTTAGTTTCCTCATTAAAATGGCTTACAAAACTTTTTCTTGTCTTTTTATTATTAACATTTTGTGTGTTAACTTTATTTATTAAATATTGCGTTCATCGCACTTGCTTAAAATTCAATTCAACAACAAAATCATAAAATATTTAAAAACAGGGTACCTTTAGAATTTCTGATAGACAGACTCGCGCTGGAAATAAAAATGTTTTATTCCACAGTGTTGCCACTGCTCGCTTTGAAATCGCCGAGTTTCTTAATCAAAAAAATCAAAGTTTTGCAAGATGTGAAATAGATTATTAAAAAGTATAACGTAATTGTATGAAAATACTTAATATTTTTAATTAGGTAAATAACGAATTAAATTCATTTTTATTATTTGTACCAATCCGATTCGAAAGTAAGAAAATGAATATTCTTAAGGACTCCGTCTATTGCTTTCAAATAGCTTAGTTTGTTAATCCACGAAAGAGAGAATAAATTTGAAAGATTACATTTCTCCGAATGGCGACAGACTCAAATGAAGAGTGAAACGACGCATTTGTAGTGATTCGATGCAAAATCCCATTTCGAGACTAATAGCCCCATCTGGGCTAAAAAATGTATTATCAGTATTTTTTACAATGATCATTATATAGATATTTCTCACATAATCTCTTCAGAAACATCCGAAACTCAGATCTCATCAGAAACATTTCTCTAAATTATATTTAATTTTTAGTTGTACATAAATGGCAAACTTCCGCTCTTCAATGTGTATACGACCCCTACATATGATTCCCAATTTTTACTGTTAAGTAGCTTGGTCAATTTTAGTAGTAAGGGAATCTTTTTTATAACGAATACAAAGTTTTCTTAAATATAAGCATAGGGACCACAGAAACATGTAAAAAGTTACATTTCGTATTTTACATAATTTTTTTTAATTAAAAAGTAGAAAAACATCAATTTTTGCATCATTTGAAACATTTTTATAACTTGAGGTATATGTCTATGACCAGGGATTGCTAAAATACAGGCCAGGTACACACATTTATGGACACGGTCTATATAGGTATACACTGGTGTCTGAAATTTATATTAATTACTCGCACAGAAATTTTTCTCTGCAGAACTGGTCGAATAACTCTTGATCTCGCTTGATCTCATTTACTGCAGAGAGAAAAGACAAAAAAAATGTAGTATATAGTAAACAAAACAAGAATTCTTAGGATGTGTTAGAAATTACTTATTACTGCAAAACCAAAACAGCCACTAATAAATAAATTATTATTTCACTAAAAAACATTTTTAAAAATTACAAATATGTGTAATTTTTTAAAATTTTATTCTTACTATCTACGCACTCAGATCTTTAAAATTCAACAAAATATATTAATAACAGCGTCTTATTTTATATTATGTTGAAATCTTTTATCAAAAGACATAATAGCAAAACTGAAAAAATGAATTTCTGACTGACGGTTATAACAATCCATATAACATTATGATAAAGTATATGTATAGAAATTCAAAAGTTTCGGGCCTCACATGTAAAAAATTGCTTAGCAATAAATCCCTTTTACAGAAATGTAGTGGCAATACTAGATAAATACATTTGGTGATTTTGTTAGTAAAACAATTTATGTTCCTTTTTTGGCTGATTACTGAATGATGTGATATGTTAGTTCGTTCTCAAATGTTTTAAAATTGAAATTAGTTCTGTGAATGCATATTTGACTAAAGGAGATCTTAATTCCAAAGAATAAAAACAAAGCTTGGATCAAGTGCATTGTGATTTGTCTCCTTATTAAACCACAGAGAACAAATAGGATAAAAGAACTTCGCGTGGACCGAGAATCAATAGAACATGGTTTTCGTGAAGATCTACCACTGAAGGCACTGACATCAGAAAGTATTGCTTATGTTCAGGAGAAATATTAAGTGATAGTATATCAAAAGTGAAGGAGAGTAACAACAAAACTGGATTTATCTAAAACAATTGCTTCATATGAACAAAGAAGGGTACTCAGCAATTCAAAAATATTAACTTGTCAATGCAGTTCACAAACAGCAATGTGTATTTAAGGAACGTAAGCACTTATTTTATAATATACTGTATTAACTTTTTAAGTGATTATAATTTGTTCTCCAAACTGAAATCTGATTTTCACAGAAAGAGATTAAATGACGACGATGGCGTGGAAAGAACATTTGAGAACATTTTAAGCCCAAAATTGCCCATTAAAAGATGGGAAAAGCATATTGCGGGGCATGAAGATCCTATTCAAAAATAAGCTGCTAAAATTTAAATGTTTATCCTAGGGATATATCAAAGAGTAAACCTTTCTATCTGCACACGTACTCCCAATGTTATTATTTTTTAATCTGCTGTGGGGTTTTACTATTTAATCCTAAAGTTCTAACTTAGAACCCCACGAACACTAACAAGCGAATAATCGCTTAAGTGTGTGAACACAACACGTAAGACTTAAGGAGGGTTTACAATCCTTTATTTTTCAGTATATTTACAGTCAGTTCCCACTTGAAACTTTACACAAAGCCGCCACTCGGGCTTGAACTTGAAATAATAATAATTTAAACTAAAACTAGATTACTAAGCTATTTGAAAGGTATAGCCGAAGCTATCAGACATCTAACTAGTTGGCTCCTAAGCATTAATTAAATCGGCAAAGCCAAGCAAGAACCTAAGGTATGCCGAGCGTAGCAATAGCTCAGACAGACGTAGCCAAAAGGCAAACGCGCGCTAATCAGGGAATCAGACTCTCTCTCTCGAAGTCGGTGAAGTCACGACTTAAATAGTACTCTTCCTCATTTGCATTAACTGCGTTTCTGAATTTACATTCTGGCAGGAAATTCTAAGCTGAAATTAGAATAAGATAGGAAAGATACAAAACGTAAAATAACTGTTAATAAACTTGATATAAACCTTACACTGCAAACTTATTTAAGAGATTTGTTTTGCCAATAAAAGTTTTTATTTTATTCTTGAAAACATAATATTTACATTCTCATCCTTCAATAAGTTCCCTAACTAGTTAGTTTAATATGTGATTATCTTTGCATATAGTTCAACATATACTAATCATTTACCATGTAGTTATCTATATAGGAATTATTTTTAAGTAAGCCAAGTCTTTTACTTTATAATTAAGTTTAAATAAATTAATAATTAGTTAAACTGCATTGCTTTTAGTATGATTCTTATCGCAGTTTTGAAATTTATTGACCTTCTTCTGACCCTGTTTATCTAGAAGTCCTTAATAACTTATCACTTTTTTAACGGAAGACTTTACAGATTGTGTAAAACTAAAGACATAACACAAATGAAATCAGAAGTCTTTCAAATTTATTTTAGTCTAGCTGCATAAAATTCTAGATCCACTCCTTATCCAAGATCATTCACCATAACAAACTGAAGTGTTTAATCATTTTGGTTCCATTTTGAAGAGCAAGCACCAAAGCTTACTCTAGAAATCCACATTTGAAAGACCTCCAAAATATTTTTCAGAAAACATAGAAGAACGGTGGAAATATTTCCACATTTCTTAGCTTCCAGAAATAGACGTTGCTGGCAAAATTTTTTGAACAAAAATCAATTCTAAAATTACAGCTGTCTTTTTCTATCGAATATGTGACTATCTTCTCTGCATTGTCCAATTTTCAAAAAAAATCTTCTATAACCTTCTTGAATAATGCATGAAACATGTTGTCAAAAATTGATGTTTGATTCTTGTGTTTTTTCCAACAAATGTATTTAGTACGAACTTTCTTATTGTATCGAACATATTTCTTGACGTAAAGATCAAAGTCGATGAAGCAGAATTGGGCTTTGAAACACCTGTTTCGGCTGAAAAGTATGAATTTCAAAATCATATACGTCGCCTAGAGTATATACTAGATACATGTCAGAGAAAAAAGGAGATATGTTTCTAAATTGCATTTACTGCCCAGAGAAAGTATTTTTGTTTTTTATCTAGATAAAGGAGAAGTTCCTTTATATATATATATATAAGAAGAGGAAATATTTCATATTACATAGATATAAGAAAAAAAAGTCCTTCCCTTCTTACCTAAATAAAAAGTCAAATAAAGTAGATAACAAATGTTAATGCATTCCTTTTGAATTATATAAATATATACTTATTTTAACAATCTTTAAAAGTTTACTACCTCCATAGCTTTTTCAACAAGGACAGGGAAAAGTGGTTGGAACACCAGAACTTCATCAGTGATTTTACAGGTTGTGCGCCGCCGCGCTACTGTACTTACTGGACGCGCAGTCGGCTGGCACTAGAAGTGAGCCCAACGAGATATTTCACAGACATTCTTTACATCAATGTTAACCATTTTCACACTGAGTACACAATTATACTTTTGTGTGTAATTACAATGTATAAAAAATTGCAATAATCATAACATACGGGTACATTAGTTGCACATAATTACATTAAAATCTCAGTTCTAAGTATAAATTATAATATTCGCTGCAACATAGAATTTGTTACGGCTAGCCGTTTAACGTTATGACTAACTGCTACTATCAACAGTGGTATAATGATATTTAGAACATATTGGTCAGTATCATATATATAATTCATAATAATTCATAATAATATGCACCTCCTATTTTGGTTGCAATCGGCAGCGTTGAAAGTATATATATATATATACATCCACTCTGTTACTCAGCTAAGTGAGCTCCGTTTGTTCATTCTTATATGTTTGTAAATTGTGCGTTTTTTTTAGTTTAAAAATGATTAAATTATGTTGTTCTCGACTTCCGGTTAAGATGTCTATGCCTTATGTTAATCTGTACCTTATAGTTGTAGAATTATCAACAGTTTAAAAGTTGTTTAAGTGCGGCTAAGCCTAATCATTTTTAGCATAGCAGCCATATTTGTTTATATTTGGAACTTAGCAGAATAGTGGATTTGTTGCCAATCTAGAGAAACTAAGCTTCGCAACAACAAAGATAGCGCCTTCTTTTATTATTGCGAATTAAATCATGCTTAATCCATTCTGGAATTTATTCGAGGAAATAAGTGTTTAAGATTTACTTCGTAATTTTTAATATAGATATTTTCAGTTTTTATGTATTTTTGCCTTGTCGCGAAGTGAGAACTGAATTAATTGAATGAGAAATACTGAATCGTATGTGAAAAAAATTTTTTTTTCATTTCCTTTATATATCGTTTGAGATTTATTATAGTATTTGAATAGAACATGTGGTAATGATTAGATAATTCTTCAGATGGTATACATAATTTTTGTGCTTTCTGAGTTGTAACGCTGTTAAGTGAACCTAGCGCCAGAGTGTCGCTATGGTAAACAAATATAACGAATTTTAAAGAGTGCATTTATTTGATTGCGGCTTATGCGCTATTGACTAAGTAGATTTAATTCAATCCAATGAGTTTAAATGAAATGCAAAATGCATGTAATTTAATATTCCATACAAGGAAGTCGTGTGGTGTATACATCAGATTTTTTAATTACGAAAAAATATCAAGTGTCGGTAATAGCAGCATCATTCTGCAAGGATTGTTTTTTGAATTCTCATTTTTCATGAGAGCAAAAACGATTCTGCCGTTGGATTTTTATGCCCTTTATAAATGTTTTTCATTGGCTAGTTTAATAGCTGGAAAAAAAATAAGTAACCGGGATAAAATATTAGTTCAGCATCATTTAAGACCTTACTTCGCCTTTTATGTTCATGTTGTAAATAACTCCATTCTTTTATCTTTAGGGAGCTGATTTTTGTTTAACTATTTGTTTCATTCCGTGGATAATAACTATCCTTTTCTAGAAGCATTAGTTCTTGCAATGCAATACGTTAGAACGTTTATGAGGAGTCAGCTGCTTAGCTTTTACAGTATTGTCGCATTGATCGGTGTCCATCTAACTGAGACAGGTTAAATCGCTTCTATCAATAAAGTGCAAGCTAGAACAATAAATATTCTATCCTTAGATTTAGATGCTATTTTTATACATTTCTTGATCTAGTGCAAGCAGCCAAAAATAATCTCAATGTAAGCAGTAAATTCACTACTAGCAGTATGACAAATAATCCTTACATTTTAATGAGTATTTCTTTCTTTTCATAAATAATCCTTGCTGTTGTCTTAATTGTATGTATATATTTTTCATTACACATGCAAATATGCATAATGAGGAATTTAATTATTTGTTTATAAAATTCAATCAGGAGGAGCTAAAATCTAATAAGTTTTGAAATACATACAAAAATAAATGGGTGTTACAAACCGTTCTCAGACTAATTTCGTAGTGAACAAATCACAGCGCGAGATTGCGGACTCAAAGATTCAGTCTTATAATGCATTATAATGCAGTTTTAATATTCATGTATATGTGATAGTCTGCGATTACTTTATGGACAGAAAGGCAAAGCAACGATCCAATGCAAAATTTTGCGTTAAATTGGGCAAATCGTCTACGGAGATATTCAATATGCAACGAAGATTCAATACATTGTATGCAAAATTTTACAGTGACTTTAGAAAGCAAGGACTCAACGAGCGAAGACCTTCCACGACTTCTGGGAAAACTTCTCTTCTGTTTCTTCGATGCACGAAGAAACACGTCTAGGCATAGAGTCAATAAGAGTGCGGATAATGTCCTGAGGGATGGCTCTCCATTCCCTTTCAACCATTTGCTACAGTTCGTCTTCTGAACGAGGCAGAGGCAGAGTCTGCAAACGGCGTCCAATCACAACCCACACATGTTCGATTGGTGACAGGTCAGGAGAGTACGGTGGCCAGGGAAGCATCTGTTTACCTTGCAGAGCATGTTGGCAGATGCGAGCACTGTGTGGTCGGGCGTTATCCTGTTGAAAAATTGTATTAGGCAGCCCCTGAAGGTAGGGGATTGCCACCGGCTACAGTACATTATCCAAGTATCGTTGGGCCGTCATAGCGTCTTGAATATGAACTAGAGGTGACCTGGAATCGTAGACAACAGCACCCCAAAGCAATATGCCACGTTGTCGCGCGGTGTGGCGTTCCGCAGTTACTGCCGGATTAGATCTGTCTCCACGTCGACGCCACACACTTATGCGGCGACTGTCACTGGACAAACAGAAGCGTGACTCATCTGAAAACACGACGTTTCGCCATTCTGTCATCCACATCGCTCCTCTCCGGCAGCATTCTAAACGTTGGCGTCTATGCTGTAGGGTCAATGGCAGTCTTCTTAACGGACGCCGTGAGTGCAGGCCACGTTCAACCAATCGACGGGAAATGGTTCTGGTCGACACGGGACCATCCAGGGTATCTTTCACATCCTGCAGAATCGCGGTACAAGTGACTTGCGGGACCGCCGCAGCTTGTCCGCGGATGCGTCGATCCACGCGTGTTGACGTCACTCTGGCTGCACCTGCACCTCTCCTTCTTCCCACATTTCCTTGTTCCAACCATGTTCGGCATAGCCGATGCACTGTGCTCGCATCCATGTGGGTATCAGCTGCAATTTGAAGTAAGGACCAACCCGCCCTTCTCAGTCCGATCACCATACCCCTCGTAAAATTATCTATCTGCTGGAAGTGGCTTCGTTGACGGCGGCCTGGCATTCTCTCCTATTACACGTATCCTCCGGGACAAAAACCATCTTTTTTCGATAATTTGCTTGGCAGAAATAACGACACGAATACTGCCCATTCTGCACGTTCCTTCCTTTATATTTTACTTCAGGTGCGTCGGAGAGCTGAGCATTTCACATCATTCGCATAACTCAGTGACGTGCGTCTACTCTAAAATTTGCATAAATTTCTGACCTCTCCTTCTTGGTGTTGCATTTTCAATGTCGAGCAGTGTATTTAACATATTTTGATTATTATTGAGTCCTTTTTTTCTCTTCTGCAAAAAAATAGCATGACATTGTGATATTTTTCAACATATTTTTCAAATTACATAAAAAATAGTGCGTACGAAAAGTAATCCAGGAATTTTTTATAAAATCAAGATCCAATGCTTCCAAAAAAAAAAAAAGAAAGAAATTGTTGCAATGACAAACTTCATTGCACGAGTCACAGCAGTTGCAGTAAATATGGCGCCGAGGATTCGCGGTATAAGTTGAACCTTCCTTCCTTCTGTTCTAACCTCCTTGATAAAGTCTGACCGAACCGGTTTTGTGACACATATTCCACCGAAAGCTGCAAGGTTTTCGCGCACGTTGAAGGCAGCAAGTGTCTCGTCGATATCTTCTTCAAATTCCAAGTTTTCTACAAAAGCATCATATGTCAATAAGCAAAAGAATATACGGAACTACAGCTAATTCTTCTCAGCTTTATTTTCATGAAAATGAGGTGTTTTACTAACGACATATTTGGCCAGCTTCATCTATCGTTCACCAAGTGCTGTGGGTAATCAGTTTTTTTTTTTTTTTTGTAATACTTAAATAATTCTTCGTGCTCGCTAAAAATACTTTTGTTGATTTAAAGAACATATCATTCGCCGCGATGTTTCAACATACTTTTGTGTTTTCTTAACGAATTAATGGAGATGAATTGAGATATGACAATGTGCACATGCAGACTTGTGGACCGAGGCCATGAATACGAGGAAGACGTGTGTATGTATTCTTTCCTTACAAGCGATAATTTCTGCGTAATGATCAAACAAAAAATGATATGTGATAATCAAGGAATTAATAACCTGAAGTAGCTACTCATAAATTTAATTAACTAAATGTGCAAAAGTATGTATTAAGTAAAGTCTAAAAGCAAAGTCTAGTAAGTAAAGTCTTGTGTATTCTTTAGCAAAGAAATGGCACTACACAGGTAAAGTAACATGTTTTAATATTACTGAATGTTATAGTCCATAATTCTGATATTTTAACAGTTGGGTTATTGCCTTCCCAACTCACTGAGATTTATTTCTAGTTGGAATACATTTGCTCATTGGGCACATTCCATATACTTTAAGTAATTATTCGTGGACACGTTATCTTTTATATTAAAATTAACTTTTCCCATAATATTTGGCCACCGTCTCCACAACATACAATTAATTTAAGCATTATACAAAATTGCTGCGAAAATTAATTGTCTAAAGAGAAGAAAAATCAATATAATTCATAAAATACATAATCGAAAACAAATCAGGAGTAATGAAAATAAAATGAAATGAGTACAATAAAAAATAAAATATAAACTAGAGAAGGTAAAAATTAATTTATAGTAAAAATAAAGAAGCTACAATAGTCTTTCTAAATCTTACATTTTAAGTGCCCTTGTAATATTCGCCTTTTAATTACGCTTAAAAAGACCATTATTGTTGTAATTGTTTTCGAATTATCACTTTATGTCTTCCTGTACGTGCAACTCATCATACATTTAAATTTTGTTAAAATACGTATTAAGTTTCGGAACTTCTAAAGCAGCTTTTAGTACTTAAACAAATTTCTTAATTGCATACCCTGCTTGTTATATATTCTGAAACCTCCTTCGATAAAAATCAACACTCTTTTCTAAAACTTTTCTTTTCATAAAGTCCGCTAATTATTTTATCAATATCAGGGTGGCTTTGTTTGTAACTAATTTATTGCTCGCTAAACAATACGAGCATGTTCGTGCTTCCCATTGCACAACCTTCTTTTGAAATTAGGAAAGTTAGTTAATGATTTTGAAACAAAAGATAGTAGAAGCAAAATGTCGGACTTTTCTCACAAGGTAAAACATTTTATTTGTTAACTTTTAATGGTTTTCAATAAAATACCTCCACAGACATTGTGCCTTGCATATATGGGCTTGAAGCAAAAATTGAAAGAAAATCAATTTTCACTGTTCTTGTTCGAAGACAAATTGTAAAGTTAAGTTGCTTTAGGCATATTAATGAGTCTCGTTTATATATTTAAATTATTATATTCGAAATTAAACCTTATAATTTTCTCAGCACTAGTTTATATTTAGTAAATTAAGAGCCAAACTTTATATATTTTAAGAATTATCATCAACACACTATGTAGATTTTAATTTATATATCACTATCAGACGTCAAACCTTCTTCTGTCATTAATTCAACCGAATCTTAGCACCAGCCATAAAAAAACACATGCTGCACGAATACTAATGAGAGAATTCAAGTTAATTTTTTATATAAAAATTGAGCAGCGACAAACTAATTATGTATAATACCATCTTTGGTAGATGCACTTTTTTCCAATTTATTCTGCAATTTGAAGCCAATATGCCAGAAACCTAAAGCCTTTTATCTCTGTTCTCTTACCCCCACCTTTCCAAGCGTACTTTTTATCATCGCATTTTAGGTACCCCATTCTTCAAAAACAATGCTAGTGCCCAAATATCTTTTTTACGTAGAGTTAGAAATTGAAATCATAAACTTGGGAGCTTCCATCCTCTGCTATTAGTGCTTAATATTACCATCAGCAATAAGGCAAAGTTATTCAAGATTTTCAGAATCATTGTCTCGTAAAATTCACAATTTAAAATTCACATTTAACAAGCATATACTATCTTAAACTGCAGTGAAACCTTCTTCAGACAACGATCCACTGTTTTAGATGATTTCGGGCAGCAAATTTTGTGCACATTATGTGACCATCTGCGCAGGTGACTAACGGACTCAAAAAACTGATTATAGTTAAAGTTAAGCTTCCTTATTTAATTATAGTCTCAAACACATCAGTCAGTATTCGAGATGGTACGTTTAGAAACACTAGTCATTTTTAGAACTGATCGTCTTGAAGCAATCATTACTGTAAAAAGTTAGCGTAGGCTTTTATTCCAAGAATTCGATTCTCTAGTAACTAAAATGCAACCTCCTCACCTGAATCACAATTCGTAAATTTGAAATACAAATAACAAATGTGATTTTACTAGCCAATACTTTATCTCTAAGATACAATGCGCAAGACTGCATTACCATCGCTTGGGGATTTATTTACAATATTCTAGGAATCTCCAACTATTTTAAGAGCATAAAAAAAACAAATCTGTGAAGACCTTTTAAGATGATTTTTAACCCCCTTAAAACCTGGGACCGTTGATTGGGGCTTAGAAAGGCTGTAATAAGACGATAGTTTTGTTATTTATTCTAGGCTTATCATTCATCTTCGTTCCCTTTAGTACTTTATTTTATTTCTTGAAGAAAACTATTGAAATTTTTACTTCCTTGTACGAAGTAAAGGAAGTACTGTAATCATGAAAAATTCCACGGTACCATATTTCAAAGAAAATACCCATTTTGACCGTTATCGAATGCAATCTAAGGTTGTTTTTATGTGACATCCGTGCGTAAGGATAAAATAAAGGACTCTGTTTCCCCAAACGAATTATAAAACTGATTTAAAATGGACTCATAAGAGATTTTTTTAGCGTGTTTGTACGTTCGTTTGTATGTATGCATGTATCTCTCATAACTCAAACTCGAGTAGCCTCAGGACGTTGAAATTTTGTATGTAGGACTGCTATAACATGTAAATGTGCATCTCTCTTTTTGGTTGCAATCGGCCGCAACAAAACTATATATAGTATATGTACGCGCTCTCTTAGACAGCTCAGTGAATTCAGTTTATTTATTCTTATATGTTGGTAAATTCGCATTTTTTGCTTTATCAATTTTACAAATTGAATTATGTTGTTCTTATATCCCGGCTCAGGTTTTTATATCTTTAGTAAATCTGCATGCATTATTTTTAGAATTATCAGCAATTTAAAAGCTGTTTAAGTGCGGCTAAGCCTAATTATTTATAGCAGCCATATTAGTTTACATCTAAAACTTAGCAAAACAGTGGATTTGTTGCCAATCTAGAGAAACTAAGCTTCGCAACAGCAAAGCTGACGCTTCTTTTATTATTGTGGCCCACCAGCGGCAGAGCGGTAAAGACGCTGAACACTGGTAGTTCGGTCCGAGGTTCGAATCCTGCGAACGGGCTGGCTGCATGGGCGCTTTCGGGGTTTTCCCCGTGTGTAACGTGTATACGAGCCAGTTTCCCTTAGAAAGTCCTCCACGAAGGCATTCCTCCCTTAGGCAGATAGCCCTCATGTGCTTTGCCATTATTTAATAACCTAACCTAACCTTTTATTATTGCGAACTGAATCATGCTTAATCCATTCTGGAATTTATTCGAGGAAATAAGTGTTTAAGATTTACTTCATAATTTTTAATATAGCTATTTTGAGTTTTTTATGTAATTTTGTTTTGTCGCGAGGTGAGAACTGAATTATTTGAATGAGAAATACTGAATCATCTATGAAAAACTGTTTCTTTTTTTGTTTGTTTGTTTAATTTCTTTATACATCATTTTAGGTTTACTGTAGTACTTGAATAGAACATGTGGCAATGATAAGGTAATTCTTCAGCTAATATAATTTTTGTGCATTCTGAATTATAAAATCAATGAGATGTAACGCTGTTAAGTGGACCTAGTGCCAGAGTGTCGTTATGGTAAACAAATATAGGGAATTTTAAAGAGTGCATTTATTCTATTGCAGTTTATTCGCTGTCGACAAAATAGATTTAATTCAATCCAATAAGTTTAAATGAATGCAAGAAAAAATGCGTATAATTTAATATTCCATACAAAGAAGTCATGTTAGATTTTTTAGATTATTAGATTTTTTCTTCTTGTGTAGGATTTTCTTATTTTCCTTAACTGAGCAACTACAATCAAGATTAAAGCATAAATAACATAATGAAAATTCAGTTTTATTAAAGCAAGTTATAAGTAAATGGAGAATAATGTGTAAGGAAGGTAATTTGTTTAGTATTTTTAACGCTTAAAATATGCACTGAAAAAGTATTTTAAGAAGATGAAATGACTCAAGTTTTATTAGATGTTAATCTTTTATTCAGCTGTGTGTGCATACATTTTATCATCTATTGCTTTCTTGCAAACCCTCCAGTTACTCTTTAAGGGGAGTTATTCACCTGCTTTCGCTTTTTCCCGTAGCAGTACAGCCTGAACAATCCATGAGTATTTGCTATTCAATATATGGCATTTTGTGGTCGTAGTTATATGCCATGTAACATATATTAAGTAAAATGACCTCAAAAAAAAGCTTTTATACAGTAAAATATAGGTTAATGGTTCTGTTTCAGAATACATTATTTCAATTGACTTAAAATGTTTCCGTAGAAAAATTCGAATTCTTCACTTAACCTCTGTATGCACTCTCCTTTTTCGCTTCATATACATATCCACTATAAAGAGGTTATTTAAAAATTCCAAATTACTAAAATTTATTCTCATGTAAAAAATAATAAATGCGAAATCCCTTCTGTGTATATTCATTCCCTTTCTTTCCCTCCATGTATTCTATACACATGATTTTCCCCTGCATATATCCTACATATGTCTTCGCATATGAATACATAAGGTACATGCATTTTTATTGCTTTCCGCGATTTTATATCTATTCTGACTTCATTTGCAATTATATTCTTCTGAAATTGCAAATATTTCTTTAATTTGCGCCATAAACTCTGCATTCAGTGTAAAAATTGTGTTAATGAAAGAAATTTTCTTGACATTTGACTAGTTTTATTTATCCTGGTACTTCACCTTTCAGTAATTTAATTTAAAAAAAAACACAGAATTTTTTTTGCCAATTTATGTGTCAAGTTCACTCAAGTAAATGTGATACAGATCTTTATTTTACCCCTGGAGGTGTTATTTTTCTCTAAATTTTTAAATTATGCACTTGTCAGCTGTTTTTGTAATTTAAACTCGGCGAGCGTAAAAATCTCAAGGGACGTTCATCCTGAAATATAATCTTGCTGCTAGGATTTTTTTTTCCTCTCTTTTACTACTACTACTACTTCTTTTTTTTTTCCTCAGTTTTCTTCAGAAGTTTCACCACTTTTTTTTTCATTTACTCTATCGAGTAAAAAAAAACTCACGAAAACAAAATTTTGAGGGGGCTAGGAAAAAAATTATTTTTAGCTTTTAGAATTCTTCAGGATTTTTTGTCCCTCTGTCATCACGGTTTCCTTAACTTTCTGAAGTTGTAAATTAAATGTTTTTTTAAAAAAAAAGTAAATATTATTCGAAACTTAAGCCCAAGTTTGGATTACAAGATTTAGATTTTATGTCTTGCTTCTTCTAGTTTAAATTTTATCATTTAAGAGTTACTAATTTCGTCTGGATTTGACTCCAAGGTTTGAACTTCGCTGCCACGGCATCAAAATATGGACCAGTTTCTTTTTGACAGTTTTTCAGGAATACAAGTCTCTAAAACGACAAATAATGTCCTAGTGCATTATAATTATCAGTTTATTCCTTTCAAATTTAGAACTAGTATCTTCTATGAATTTTAACAAAACAAATGTAGTGCAGATCGCAGTATTCTTCTATGTGAAGTAAATAGTCTTGTAATTCAGTAAACTTTGCTAAGCGCGGATTCTTAGAACATGATTTTGCGTATAAGCATTATCTTAATTGTTTCAATTTAATCTGAACACGTGAAAATTTCCTTCATACGCTGTTCAACATTCATTTATTTATAACGACAAACTAGCTGCCTACTAGCAACAGTGATTCCTTACTGGCATCAGCCTGACCAGACGTTGCGAAGACTTTTAAAGGATTTCCATCGAATCAAAATGAAGCCAAATAAATCGTACTAATTGCAAAAGCAATTTACGGCGAAGGATTTTCAGGTATGGAAGAAGAAATCAAAGAATTAATTCAAGAATAACAAGTGAAGAACTAGATGATCTTATAACATCAACTGACGGTGAAAGCAGCGATAATGAAGAAGACAAAGATCTTTTAATTTACACGAAATTTAAACGAGTTCTTAAAAAAAGACACAAAAATTGTTTGATATTGCAATGAAGATTGATACAAATGAGGAAAGAAGAAGACACCAAAAAAGAGGCATTGGAAAATTAGACTCGAGAATCTTTTAAAGGTTTGTCAGTCATTGTCCCAAGGAAAAATCACCAGCTATATAAGAAAACAATTATATAGTACTTATTAAACAGCAATAAAAATCCTTTCAATAAACAATTTTTAGCTCAAAGGGCGTTAGCCCAGAAGAGCTAAGAATTTCGCTTTGGTATTTTGTGGCGTTTCGCTTATAAGTTATTCCTCCCGCCTTCTTCGCATGCCTTCGTGCTGTAGTGATCAGCACGCTCGACGCGTAACCGAGAGATCTGTGGTTCGATTCCAGGTGAAGGCGTTGCTCATTTTTCATTCTTCTGCTTCCAAAAAAATCCTAATGACTCCACACTGGCGCCCGAACTAAAAAGGTGGTGGATGATGATTCTCCACCACCGGAATTCGGTGATTGGGTCCGCAAAACCCCAGTCGCTCTTTAAAAGGGAGAGTACATGAGGTATTTCTTCCACCTTCTTCGCATGCTTTCGTGGTGTAGTGGTCAGCCCGCTCGACGCGTAACCGAGATGTCTGTGATTCGATTCCCGGCGAAAGCTTTGCTCATTTTTCACCTTTCCTGCTTTCAAAAATACCTAATGTCTCTACACACTTTTCAAATTGTTGCCACCAAATATTATCGCCCCGTATTATATTTAAAGAAATTAAATAATGAAGAATCTGAATAAATGTACGTATGTTTCTCGCATTGCGATAAAACGACGGTACCTAGAGACATCCAATTCTGAATAACGTAAACTCAATATGTGCATCTGGAAGCCCAAATTTGGAACTTGTTTTATTATCAATTTCATGTTTGTAAAACTTTAAAGAATTTTTGATTAACAAACTCAACGATTTTGAAGTGAGCAATGGCAACACTCAAAAAAAAAAACAAATTTTATCTCCAGCGCCCGAGACTGTGTACTGGAAATTCTAAAGATATGCTCTTTTTAAAATAGTTTGTGATACTGCTGTTAAACTAAATTTTATAGTTTAAGTACGAAGAATATATTTAATAAATAAAGGTAACACACAAACCGTTAAAAAAGGCCCCTTTGGCCGTAATATAAAATCTTAAAACATTCAGATTTTTTTAATTTTGTTTTTTTTTCACTTAATTGCAACAATATTTAGCTTTCTTTATATTAAACTTAAAAAATTCTCGAAGGATCGAGGATGAGCCAGAAACTTCTCGAATGTTCAATTCAAAGTAATGACGAAACATTGTCTGCTAGAGGAAATGCAAAATTCAACGTACTTTCCGTAATGTATTTTTTTTTTATTTCTTATTTTGATTCTATTACGAGCCACTTCTCTTAGAAAGTAGAAAATGATGGAGAGGGGAGTTTTCTCGACATTCTATTCTTCTATGTATCAACACATATCATTTGAGTGATACCATTTTCTGATACAGTGCAACTACGACAGAGGTCTTCCAAATTTCGCAAGAATTCTTTTTTAAACTGGCATCACTACAGATCTCACCACCGGCGGAATTAGAACCTAGGACCTAGTACTTCCCGTAATCAGTTCTATTGCGTATAAGCAAGAGGTATAAATTAGTAATATTCGAAGCATTCTCCTTGACGACTCATTTAAGATCTCAAGCAGTTATGACTAGTAAATAATATGGAAACAAAACACTTCATCATACATCCTACGAGGAACTCCAGTATTTTATTTTCATTATATTATTTTATTGTGTTGTTTTTGTTTCAGTTTTGATGCTTGTTCTTCCTGTTAGACTGTTAACCAGCAATTTTGATTTCATTATTTTATCTTTATCGTACACTGCGCAAAAAAAAAAAGGGCAATTCTACATCTCTCGTTCTACTGAGCCGAATGACGAAATTTAAATACTGTTTTCCATGTCCCGAAAGCGCGACTTAGGATATATATTAGATTTATATATAACTTTGTTCTAATATAAGTAATTTGACAAAAAATCGAACTTTTTCTGGAATAGCGTACTAATTTTTTTTCCATATTTCGATTCTGAGGCTCAAATTATACCTAAATATTAAATTTTTGTCAAATTTGATGCGAAATTTACGGAGAAATTCAAAATTTTAACTTGGCGAATTTTTTTCAGTTTGAGCCAAGAATAATTCACTTGGCGAACTTCTTAATATATATTAACCTATTTTACTTCCCTTTCATTGTGCAGAAGAGGAAAAAAGTCACGTCGTTTCTGCCTTTTTACATTGTGGATGGAAGGAAAAAAAAGGTCACATCGATCTACTTTCAAATAATTTTAACAAAAGGAGTAAACCACATTTTCGTTTTTATCGCTTTCAACAAATATACCAAATTTCAGTAGGCTCCATAATGTAAATTCACGTATATCTTCGGAAATTTTGAATAAAAAGCTCTAATTTTTTGCAGCTATGCTTAGAAATACAACTATTTTAAGATGATTGTAAAAATTTCATAGATTATAATTCAAAATTTTTTCCGAAAAATTTATAAAAATTATTTAAAATAAATCAAATATTTTTAATAATATTTTAAACAAATCTTTAAAATAAATCATAGAAATTGCCTGAATTTTATTTGGAATGAGCCTAAATTTCGAACTGTGTTAGAAGGAATCAAATAAGTTTCATAAAAAAAGAGGTATTAATAAATACATAACAAATTGAATTAACACTGAGGAGCTAAAACTTTGAGAGCTAGTTTTTTAAAAACGGCTCGTGCAATTTTTATCAAACTTGGCAGTTTGGCATAAATTGAATCGTAGAATTGACATATGGAAAAAAATTGGTGAATTTGTCTGATTTGGTGCTTTCTGCAGGGTGGATGGTTATCTGAATTTGGATTTTTTTATTTGGAGCGAAAAGGTAAAAAATGCGTGCTTGAGTGGTGTATGGAGAAACGTTTGATTGCAAGATCATATAAATGTCCAATTTGTGAAACTAATATGAAACTAGTAGAGCGGAAGAACTGTATAGATGGTTTTGAATGGATATGTAGAGTTACTGGAGGCGAATGTAAGCATCGAATTATAAGGGCTTCTCGAAAGCACTAGTGGTTTGAGAAAAGTAAATTGAGCATGTATGGTGTTTTGCGAGTTACCTATATGTGATTGGGTAAGTCGGTTAGTGCGGGAATGATTTTATGCGATCGGAGTTACGTATTGCTAAAAATACGATGACAGATTGGAAAAGATTTTGTAAGGAAGTGTGCATGGAGTTATGCCTGAAGGAGAATGTGATTCTGGTTGGGGAAATTGTGATTGTAGAAATTGACGAAATTAAATTTGGTAAGCAAAAATATCATAGAGGGAAAAGAGTCGAAGGGTGTTTGGTTTGCTTGAGAGAGGGACAGATAAATACGTGCTTCGAGTGATTGAAAGCAGAGGTGCCAAGTTATTGTGAGAAATTATTAAACATAATGTTCTGCTAGGGTCAATTGTTATTTCGAATTTCTGAAAAGCCTATAGCTGTCTCGAGTCGAAAGGATACGAGCACCTAAAAGTGAATTACAGCTTATATTTTAAAGATCTGGAGACAGGTGAGCATGCCAACAGTATTAAGGGGATTTTTGGGAGCAAGTAAAAGAAGTTTTCGTGGTTCTCGGCAGGCAAAAGGCCAATTCGATACGTATCTGCCTGAGTAGGTGTGAAGATGAAAACAGAAGTAATCCGATACGTGCAAGTCAATGGATATATTTCTCAGTGAAATATCAGCAATATGTTCTGCAAAAGGAAAGGACTGAAGGTAAGTTTTATTTATTATTATTGACTTAAATATCGCGTGCTCGTCAAAGATAGCAGTTTCGCTGTTAGGTAAATACTTTATTCTAGTAGCTGTATTTTTGTTGTGTCATTTTTCTGGAAACATTGTTTTTATAACTCAAATAAATGAAGTTTGTTATGCACGATTTTCTGCAGTTCTCTGATTTTTTAAGCAGATTTCTGAGTATATCATAATGCAGTGTTTATTCAATGTCTTATTTTTTAAGTGAAAAGAGATTGCTATGTAAAAAGGCAAAGACAAGGTAGTGCGCAATGCCGAGGTTGTGCGCGATGCCTAGTTTGTGCAATTCTCTTATTTTTTAAGTGGAAAAAAATCGATGTGCACATGGGCAAAGCCAAGGAAGTGCGCAATGTCGAAATTGTGCAATTATCTGATTTTTGTAAGTGAAAATAGATCGATGTGTACATGGACACCGAGTTTGGGCAATTCTTTGATGTTTTTCGAGCGAATACAGATCGTTGTGTACATGGGCAAAGCGAGATTATATGTGATGCCGAGCAGTAATGTAACGTATATGTGAAATGCTTAATATATCGTTTGTGTACTTTAAATTTGTATTGTTGTTTTAATTGTAAATTATGTATTTGACATCTTTTTGTGTATTTAAACTGTACAGTGGTGGCCAAAATTGTGGACACTTTTGGAAATTTTTATGTTTTTGAACTTTGTATGCTTATAGAAAACGTTACGTTTCACAAAATGCAAACTTGTATATATCATTTTAAAGAGAATTTATTACTGAATTCAATACAAAACACAAAATTCAATTATTTGCAATACAATAAAAGTTAAACGCTAATAGTTATCGATATACATTAGATAGTGATGATTGCAGTGAGATATCAGTACTTAGTAGGGTACTCTTTATTTTTGATTACAGCTTCACATCGACGTTTCATTGAGCTGACAAGAGTTTTAAGCTCTTCTTTCGTTATTACATGATGCCAGAAAACAATTATAGCCTCATTAGTTCCCTTTTATTTGATGGGCGCCTCATTTGGGCATGAGTTTTCAAACGGTGCCACAAATTGTCGATAGGATTGAGGTCAGGACTGTTTCCTGGCCATGACAATGATTTAATGCTCTTTATACGAAACCACTCTTTCGATATTTTGGCCGTGTGGCAAGGAGCAGAATCCTGCTGAAAAATAAACGAAGCATTGTTGGGAAAGAGATCTCTGATGGAAGGTAGAAGTTTTGGTTCTAGAATAGTGTCAATGTATTTTCTGGCATTCAGTGTCCCATCGATGACATGAAGGCGACCAATACCATCTGCTGACATGCATGACCAAATCATAACACTAACTGGGTTCTTCACAGTTGCTTGAATGCAGTCAGGATGTAGCTCTTCTCCTATTCTACGTCTTACATATTTTCGCCCATCACTACCGAATAACGATATCTTAGTTTCATCACTCCATATAACTTGTGACCACTGATCATCTGTCCAATTAATGTGTTCCTTTGCCCACTGTAGTTTTTTTTTTCGTTGCTGAAAATTAAGATAAGGCTTTTTTCGTGGAATTCTACCTCTCAGTCCAACATCTGTTAATCTTCTCCTGATTGTTCTTGAACTGACAGAAACACCAGCATCATTCAGATCACTTCTGATGGCCGCTGATGACATTTTTCTATCTTGGAGACATAGTCTTTTTATTCTTCTGTCATCAATAGATGTGGTGCACCTTTTTCGGCCTTTTCCTTCTTTGTTTTTTATTGAATTTGTCTCCTGATATCGTAAACAAAACTTTCGGACTCCAGATGTAGTCACTGAACCACCCACCTGTCTTGCAATTTCAGCATAGGAAAGACCACTTTCTCGTAACACAATAATATTACATCTCTTTCTAGGTGTCCAATCTACTCTTTTATTTGATGTCATTGCTTCTTGACTAAATATTAAAAATGTTTACAAAAATTCCTACTTGTAATTGCAGTGTATAAGAAACAGGTCCTCCTTCTACAGAACAAAGCAAAATAATGAATTGTTTCAAGTGTAAACATGATGTCAGCTTCTACTGGTAGTTACTAATATTTGATTTCTTCTCAGAACAAGAACAGTGATTGGCCAGGAAAGCTAGACATTACAAACCACTTCATAACTGTATTTTTTATTTATATTAAAATACATATAACTTTTTTTGTATTGCAAATAATTGAATTTTGTGTTTTGTATTGAATTCAGTAATAAATTCTCTTTAAAATGATATATACAAATTTGCATTTTGCGAAACGTAACATTTTCTATAAGCATACAAAGTTCAAAAACATAAAAATTTCCAAAAGGGTCCACAATTTTGGCCACCACTGTATTTTTAATTGTTTTGTTTTGATATATTAATGCTTTCCGGCTTACGATAAATATCGATAGTCCGACAAGCTACTCAACAATAGCAAAACTGTAAATTTTAACCCTATAACTAACTTTTACCTTATTATTTTAATACGTAGTGTTTGATAAAGTAATTGCATTTGATAATATGTGGTCATTGATAATATGTATGTGTGTGTGTGAAGCATTGCTTGGTGTTCCAAATTTGTAGTATTTATTTTCGTTTATTATTTTCTCTCATTGTGAGAAATTAGATTTTTATATTTATTAATCTGTAGAATTCTAGTATGCTTACAGAGCATATGGCCTAATTTAGGAATTTAAGAAATAATGGTATGAAAGCTGTGTATGATGTACATAATATGCAACAAAAATATTTTTCTATTTTTATTAATATAAAGTTTAAATTTTTTAGAAAATAATCAACTGTCCAATTACTGGTATGTAAGAAATTGTGTCATTACGTAGCAACAAGGTATTTGTAAAAATGATAAAATTAAAATGTTCCACAATATGAATTTAAATTTTAAAGAAATAATTTTTTATTTGTAAATGCTAAAGCTTAAAAATCTTTGAAAATACTGAAGCTGTATGAAATACAAGTCTTAAAGACTGAGACATTGTTTACCGTTTTAATAATTGGTTGAATTCACTGACTGTATCATGGTAATTTTAAATATAAACAACTTATTATACTTATTTTTAGTTTATTTTTAGAAACACCGAAGCTTAACTTTTAGAAATATAAATTTAAAATAAAGAATTTAATGTTAATTTACAGTAATAAACAATTCATTGTTGTTATTTTGAGCAGAAAATAGCAAGTGCGAGTTGTAAATGCATAGTGACGGCACAAGCTTAGTCCCACCCATGTATGCACGTCACATAGCTCCACCTTTGCAGCTTTGTTTATGCAGTGTATTCTGAGCTTTTACCAAGAAAAGTATTTATTTATACACATATACACAATCTATGAAAATACGCATCAACGTTCAACTATGAAGTAAGAATTTGTTTTTAGGTCTCGGCACAGAACATCACGTTTGGTGACATCGGTCTCGTTTTGGCTTTTGATTGGTTGAATTAGTGATCCCATTCTCAACATTCAATTTCTTTTGCACTCTGTTTGCAAACTCATTTTCATCTTTCATTATTTTCATTTGGTGTGCACTTACTTCTGCAGATCTGCATATTTTAAGAGCGCTTTGAAATTTTATTCTTTTTCACGCAATAATCTTACTCTCACTATATCGCCTTTAATATCACAAACAGTTTCATCCTTTATCAGACTCTCCGCTAATTGTGCAAATTCATATGTTCTAGCTTTATTTCGAAGATTAGTTACATACTCGTCTATGATTTCGTACGCGGTTTGATTTCTAGTGAAGAATAATTGTTTTTTTACATGTAATTTTCTTTTGTATACAACATTACGTAATTTTTTTATTTAATTTAATTTAATTTCTTTACCGTCTTCTACAGGAAGTTTATTATATATTTCAAGAGCACAAATTCCTAATTACATGAAGAAAAATATTAAATCTCACCTTCTCTTTGTTATGTAATCCACTGACTACTTCATAAACTTCTAATCATTGCAGTCACGTTTGCCAGTTTGAAGCAAGATATATCAACAACTTTTATCTTCTCTGATATGGCTTCAAACTCCTCCTTTTGAAAACAAAATATTTCTGACACCATATAAAATAAAGCAGGTGGAATTTTAACTGCCTAAGCTTTTTATTTATAAACATAGATGCTGAATAGCGTACAGAACTGCGATACTAACATATTTGTGTTTTTACATACAACAAAACTGTTGCCATTCTCAAGGTACCAAATATTAAATGTTAATTTTTGAGAAGGTTAGCAACAAAACAAACCATTGATCTCTTAGAAACTTCCGCGAAAAATTTTTGTTCCGTATCGTTCGAGGCTGTAAAACAGTCAGTTTAAAAAGTGTCCCTTTTTCTGGAATAATGAAATTGCTAAGAAAAATATGTTCAGGTAAAACTCTCATAATTCATTTTATACCCACTATATCCTCTGTCTTATGCCTCCTTCTCAGAGAATATCAATATATTCTCTGCTATATGTAAACAGTGGGCTCTAAGTGAAACTGATGTGGTAGCGTTATTTTGCTTAATAGGGAGCTGTATATCTCAGGTATCTCGAAACTGTTAGAGTTTGATTACAATCTGAGAAAAATTAAGATTTCTTTTTGCCTAATTTTAAATACTATGGCTAGTTTACAAATATAATATTTTATAAAATTTAAATCTCTTAAAAAAGTATGATGTAGCCTACAAATTTTAACTGACGGCCAAAAACCCAACAGATTGCAAAATATTGATGAAATTGCTTTGGAAATATCAGTTTAAGATGTGGGAAATTTGATACTATTAAAACAATTCTTATTGAAATAGGAATCAGTTGCACAATGAAGTCACTTCTCTAACTAGAAAACACGAGCAAGGCAACTGGACCAGACATCTGGAGTCGTTATCCCAGGATGATAAATCTGTCTGGGAAGAGGATCTAAATATAAAAGATGCCAAACTAATAATCCGCCCTTTAATGGCCAAAACGAGATCGCATACAGCAAATTTGAGAAAGATGAGTCTCTTGCAGATCACTACGCTTTTCAGTTCACCATGAAAAACAGAGCCGTAGATAAGGCTTACAGCGCCCGGAGACAACTGAAGATTTCGCGCTTCCTTCTATTTGGCAAAAATGGAAAATATTTCATTCTAAAATTTCTTAACATCAATTTCGCGTCCTCTGAAGGCTGCGCTCGGGGGACAGGGGCAGATGTCCTCCCTTGCTCCCCACTAGCTACGCGCCTGATGAACAATATATCAGACCTACATACAAAACAATAGGTTTCGCGTACTCATACAATATTTTTAGAACCACACGCAAACAACGTAACTCTAATTAAGTCCTTGGAGGTACTGACTTATATCGAAAGGAGAAAAACCAGGCAGAGCTCGGGCACTGACCACGCTAGCAACTGGATGATTAAAAATCTAGGCCGGTCCTACTCTGTAAATTTACTGATATCATCAAGCTGATCTCAGAGGCAGCCTATTTTCCTCAAGTCTGGAAAACAGCAGTTATTTCTCCAATTCTAAAACAAGAAAGCCGCCGGATGACCCAGCTACTATCGACCAATCAGCCTACTGCTTGGACTTAGCAGAAACGCCGAATGTGTCATTCACAAACGTATCCTGGACTTCGCTGCCGAAAGCAAGATCATTACCTCTGAGCAGCATGGATTTCGTCCTCGTGTTTCAACCGTGCACCAACTCCTACGTGTTATTGAAAATATCTTAGAGGGGCTTCAAAACCACGAATCAACTGGTGTGACTCTTTCTCGACATTTCAAAGGTCTTCCATCGTGTTTGGCTAGAGGGAATCACCTTCAAGCTTATCACCCTGAGTTTCCCATTCTACATCGATGATTTAGTTCTGTCTTACAGATCGCCATTTTGTCGTTCGCCTCAATCACACGTATTACACAAGATGGCAAATCAATGCTGGTTTACTACAAGCGTCAATAATTGGCCCAATAATTTCCTTACTTCATGTGAACGACATAGCCTGCTCTACTAACACTTCACTCGCCACGTATGTGGAGGATACAGCGATCCTTGCACGAAATGCATATCTGTTTTCAGTTATGCATGCACTACAAAACCCCACACGTACATTAGTGTCCTGGCTTAAAAATTGGAAGATTGAAATTAATGTGACCAAAACTGTGGCGGTGATGTTTACACATTGACGGAACATCATTGTCAGTATCAGTATGTATAATAAATACTATTATCCCTTGGGCCAAGCAAGTAACCTAATTTAGGGTCATTTTATACCAATGATTAACATGGAAGCCTCATATTACACAAATCATCTCCAAGTTCCGGAAGTGTAAAGCTACTCTCTAATTCGCCATAACCCTGTTCGCTCCTTAAATAACAATTTACTCATTTATAAGACCATGTTGCAGCCCATTGTTACCCACGCCTATCTCATATAGGAATTTGTTTGTAAAACTGTTTTAAATAAGCTTCAAGCTAATCAACACGTGACTGTGAGACATATTTCTCAAGCACACCGGTTCTACAAAATTACTGAAATTCAACGAGGCACTCGGTGTTAAAGCACTTGCTCAATTCACGGTAAAAATTGCCGAGCCATAATTATGAACTTATAATGTTTATTGCTGATCTGATTGTATTTAATTCCTTTGATTACTTGTATATATATCTGCTCATTTTTATTATTTATATTGCTGTTTCATCTATCCCTTTTTTATTATTAAGAACAAAGACGGTAGTTTTTTTTGCTCTGATGCTAACCTCCCTTTCAGCCAATCACTAGCTTTCCCGATACCGGCTCGTGCATGATCCACTACACAGTATTTCATTCGTCGATTCCAGTTTTTCTACCGATGGACATTAATCGGCTAACTCCTCACTGCTTTAGATTTATTTTATAATCTTAACTACTATTTAGACATAGAGATATGTTACTTATACTTTAGGCTCTTTATATTTATTAATCTGGGATAGGAATGCATAAACCCATGCCTCGTGGCCTTCGGCCACCTAACACGGAACTTTTTTATTGAGCTTTGTATACAAACTCTCAAAAAAACAAACCTTTGATAGAGAGCCTTAGTATCAGACTTATTAATACAACAAAAAGATTAGTACAATATTAAGGCAATATCAGAAGGTGATTTTGTAGTGCTATCCAGTGAGGTGAGTTTCACTACTATCCGTCCCTTTTCATCCAACTATTACTTAAATTTTACTACCGGGTTAAAAGACCTGCAAAGAGAAATGTGTAGCAGGAGGCTAATGTGTATGTTCCTGTGTTTGTTATGATCAGACGTTCTGTGCTTGGTAACTAGATTATATTTTGTTATTATAAAATTTTCTGAAGCTTTTCATGAGATACATTGTGTAATATACATACATTCTTCGACCTACTATGTTTTCTCCTTTCACTGTTTAATTAAATAACGAACTAATTTTGTAACTGTATAATTATATTTATCGTCATATTTGCTTTGCGAATCTGTTCTTAAATTCGTCCGAATAGCATCAGAGCCTTCGTTTAAATGAAATTCAATAGTTTATTTCTGCGTTTGAATTGTAATGTCTGATATCAGATAAATCGTACATGAGAAAGTAATTCCCTTTTACTTAAATACTGGTATACACGCTTTCGTTCTTGTCTGCATACCTGCCTTTTCTTTGGAACTGGAATAATGCAATCAGATTTTTACCTAACAGAAAGGTTATTATTTATAGAATTTAACAATAATCTTAAGTTACGATTTAACACTCAAAATAAGGCAAAACAGCAACCTTATTTGGTTGGAATGCGCTTTAGCCCACTGCTTGGCGGCGATTGTTTTTGAATGAGCAATAAACGCGCCAACATGGGTAACTCCGTATATCCGCCAATATGGCTCACTGGGTATTTTGAAGCTACGTGGTCATAGCTTATTTTGTTGATTTGTGTACGTTGCCTACATTGTGCAATTCGCTGAAGTTTTTTTTTTAAGTTTAAAAGGAACGCTGTGCACATGGCATTTTCTTGTAATTTATTTTCGTTATTTTAGCTCATTTTGTTCATTTGTGTACGTTGCCTATATTGTGCAATTCGCAGTTTTTTTTTTTTAAAGTTAAAACGGAACGGTGTGTACATGGTATCGTTTTGTAATTTTAATGCCCTTTTAAAAAAAATTCCTTCTTTCTTCGATGCCATTTTGGTTACGTTTTCACGGAGCGTGTTGGGAAGGTTATGTAATGGCATAAAATGTGTAAGTATTACAACATAAAATGTAAATAATTAATTTAAACCTAACTGACAAATATTTTAATGATCATAATGTTCGTTTTGCATATTATTTTATTATCTTTTTGTGGCAACAGTTTCCATACTAATTTATGCTTTAGAATTCTATGTTCTGTTTACAATAGGTTTTCGCGGAGCATGTCGGGAAGGTTGCAATTGCAAAGACCTTTCTCAGAAACGCGCCGAACTGGCGATTTTCAAAACATCGCCAAGCAGTGGGCTAAAGTGCATTTTCACCGAAATTTATTGTACGGTACCCCTTGGTTTCTGTCTGAAAAAATCGCCAAGTGGTATTGGTTGTTCGTGAAATCTGGAAGCCCGCTGCATGAAATAAGTTTTTTGGTAGCCCTAATGTTGATAATTTTGCCAAAACTAACCTTGGGGAATTTTTTTTTTTAGTTTTTTTATTAAAAAGAGATTATTTCTGCTAATATTGCCAAATGTTTTGTGGTAAGTTTAGATTTTGGCTGTTTTTTGCAATAGTAACCCCTTCGAATGGACTCATATTTTCGGTTGTTAGCATTCTTTTCAATTGATGCGTTTGGTTGCACGATGGTCCTGTATTTTGAAGTTGCTATTATTTTGCTTGCTACTATTGTCAATTTGAGGTTTTTGTACCAGTTGGATGATAGGCGAAAGACATTTGATTTTTACATGAAAGCTGGTTTAATTGCTGATAGATATGAATGAGGTGAAACAACGAAAATTTTAATTGAATTGCTTATGTGGGGGGAATGCAGGAGATAGTAGTGTGAACCCTAAATGTATGCACATGAAAAAACGGTATGTTATAAAATTGATGTTTCATTTATTTATTTGTCTTTGTGTGTTAATTTTTGTTAAAAGATTTTTGTTTAATGTTTTTATGTTAGAAAATATGTATTTCTGGTTATTTATTTATTTGTTTGTTTATTTCTGGTTATTTGTTCGTCTCTGTGTGTTAAGACAGCAACAAAATTTTTTTTGGTTAACATGACAATTATAACATTGTTTTAGGTTCCTGATTTTGTTGTGAAGTGTGTTTTGAAGTGAAAATAGATTAATGTTTACATGGACAAAGTGAAGGCAGTGCACAATGTCTAGTTTGTGTAATTCTCTGATTTTTTTAAAATAGGTCGATGGGTACTTACGTATTATCGCAACCAGGTTGGCGCGATTTGTAAGTTTAAGTAAAAAGGTATGAATAGAAAGAAAATGTACATTTATTAATTACAGATAATTTTTAATACAGTCTTTTATATTATTTTGTTTTAAAGTATAAAATATCAATTAAACCCTTCCGGTTTCGAATTTGAATAAGTTACCAAATTATTTTTTCAGCGGAAATCTTTTGGCTATTGCTTTTAGCACTGATTGAAAACCATCTTCGCCATTAACAGCTTGAGCTTGGCACCATATAAATTTGATACGGTATGAGTCAAGATGATGATGGGTTGTTCCTCTCTGTTTTTTGTTGTGCCATTTGGCTGAGCCTCACATGCGCTCTACATGTTGTGTGTGAACGCCCGTGTTGGGATCCACAAAGTTATATTTGTGATTAACACTTCCATGCAGAAATCCAGCATTTTTCAACTCACTTGTCTTGTATCCTTTCCAGCAATCCGAATAAATGATGCTTCCTTCCTTGATATTTTCGCAAATTTTTTCCATGAGGGTAACGGCGCTTCTGTTAGGTACAGTAACCAAAAAAGTCTCTTTCGTTTCTCGGCAAATTCCGCCGAAAACCCATTGCTGTGGTAGTACACGCCCAGTGTTATTTTTTCTTTTTACAAATAAACTTTTGTCTATTTCCACAATAAGTCCTTTGCCGCCTATTTGCTTTCTTTCTTTTTCATCCATTTCAAGGGCATATATCTCCCGCATGTAATTATTCCAATCTATAACAGTTTTATCAGCAATTCCTTTCTCTTCTGCACAAAATTTAATTGAGGTTAACTCTTTACACCAACAATAAATGAAGCTCACCGCTGTCATAATGAAATTCGGCTACCTTCAAACCAATTTCCGGTTCTCACACCCAAGTGTTGATTGCACTCTTCGACGTTACATTTCCAGAAGATTTCCTTTCCAAAATACAGTTTCATTTTATGAGAATTTTTAGAAGTATGTTCGTTCGGTATGATTCCATATCCCTGCAACAATTCAACAGCATCTTTTTCACTCGCAGGCAGATCCCAAATACCCATAGTTAAAGTATTTCTGGGCATTCAATCTAACCAGTAAGCAAAATAATTTATCTACGGAAAACCACGTAAACCACATAGTGTTGCCATAAGTAGGGTCGCCAAATTTGGCGATTTATGCGAATTTTGGCCTGGTTGCGTTAATACGTAAGTACCGGTCGATGTGTACATGGACAAATTTAAGGTAATGCGCCTAGTGTGTCCAATTCTCTGATTTTTTTTTTTTGGTTTTGTGTAGTGGGTGGAAGGATCGACATGATCTTGAAATTGGTGGCAATCCTTCGTGGCGCCGATCTTGGCATTGGAAAAGAAACGATTCACCAAGGGGCACCATACAATAAATTTTAACCCCTTATTTTGTCGCAGAATTTAAATAAAATGCAATCGTTATGGAGGATGATCAGACACGCAGTATTTGTTCATTATTTTGAATTCATTAGTTTTTATTTTATTGAAATAAATACATATTTATTCTGTGATATATTATTATTTTATATACATATTTATTCTGATAGTCTAACAGTTCTTCAAGCTCTCTCATGACCTGCCTGATCAAGACAATCATTTAATAGTATATATTAGAGAATTATGTAAAGAATTGAGAGAAGATAAAAATATTGTGTTTAATTGGGTGAAGTTGTATGTTGGACAGTTTTTAAATGAGAGGGTGGACACACTGTCCAAGGAGGTAATTACCGATGTTAATGCTCATGATATTGATGTACAGGGATCAATAAGGAAAACTGTGACTATTATGAAAAATTATATTTATGATGAATGGAGGGAGGAGTGGAAAAGGTCTGATCGAAATAAAGGTTATATGAAATTTGTTAAACTTAAAAAAGGTTTATGTTATTCAGACATTGACAATAACCAAATCATTACAGGTCATGACCATTTTCTTGTCTATTTTAAAAGGTTTAAATTACAAGAGTCTGATCTCCGTCAAATCTATAAAGAGCTGGGAACTGTGCAGCATTATGTGGAAACATGCAAATATTTTACTGATATCAGCAATGACTTTAGGAAAAATTATGTTTTAAATATATTTAATATATACGATATTTTAAATGATTTTAAAAGACTGAAAAAATTTGCCAAGAAACTGATGGAGAAGATTAATCATGGTAAGCTTGCAGTAGGGATTTAAGATTTGAATTTTGTTTTTTAATTATGTTCTTTACATCTTTTTTTTTTTTTTCCTCTTGTGTTGGAGGTGTTGTTTCTAGTTTGTTCCGTCACAGCCAGCAAAAAAGCCCATAGGGCGATAAGTCTGCCAGGAGGGTCAGGCTGCGTTCCTCACATCATATCGTATCACAGGTCCGTATTCTTCAAAGGCAAACAAATCAGAATTTCTTTGCTTCTGAAGAAAAGGACCTATGCCAAAAATATAGGCCAAATCTATATCTATCTTTAAAATTCTTTATTGATCATAAATCTTGACCTAAAATCGATACTGTTGTTAGTACCATTAAAAGTTTTTTATTCTAAATTTTAAAAATCATCTAGCCTCATCCATTCTATTATTCTTTCCACTGTAAATACAGTGCTTATGTATTAATGCAGCTACCTTATAGAAACCACCGAATTTTTAGACTGTATCAAATTCTGACAGCCATGAGCATACAGAATTTTACCCCAAAATCACTAAAGGGAACAACAAGGAAATGTATTCAATAAATAGCCAGTTTGTCAAGCCCGAGTCTATGCAAGACTATGATGATTTTTTGTAAGAGAAAAAAGTGAAAAGGAATGATAGAAAGATTTGGCAGAGACTGTATTTTATTTTTTAATGTATCGTGTGATCTGTATATAATAATTGAAATTTATGTTTTAAACTGCTGAAGTATGTAAAAAATCATGAGATTGTGCCAAGGTGGTTGCCAAGGCGTAGCTAAAGTTAAAAATAGTATATTCTCGATTACCTGGCTGTGGATTATTGGTGTGTAGCAGTGCCAAACATGCACACTCAACACTATGCATGTGTAAAAAAATAAACCTGCACATGTCTGAGCATGCTCTAAAAACTGCTGAATTCTGTATTTAAGTTTAGTTTTAACCATTACCTCTTATAATTCTTTTTGCATGGGTATAGTTGAAAGCATTGTTTGGTTGATCACTGTTATATTATTGTTTCATGTGCAGGAACTTGTGAACCTAGACATGTGCAAGGCCCTTGAAATTTTTTTTTTCCGTCGCGTCCCAACACCCGGGATGTTATGTAATTTTTATAAGAACTTTCTTACAAAATAATAAATGATAGGTATATAATAATAATTAACAAAAATGTTCTTTAAAAATCTTTAATACAGTTTCCATTGTTAGTATAATTATAAACATGCATTCGATCTGTATCAGTACAATCAATAGAATTGAAACTTGTTGTTAGTAGGTCGTAAATTTAAAAAACAAAATTTATTCTGTTAAATGTCAAAACCATAGTTTTGAAAAAATGATTATGAAATTAATTCAAAAATCCTTTTTTCTTGCTTTCAATTCTGAAAATTTATCAATTAATTTCTTCGCAATTAATAGCATCCAATGCATTCTGTTCTATGTATAGTGCAGCTAAAAAAGTTAATTTTGTTTGACTTCATGAGTTTTGTAAATACTTGTTTACATGTTTTAACACCAAATATGATCTTTCGCCAGATGCATTCAATACAAGCAAAGTTTAATATATACGTAATAGGATTTCCATTATTTGAAAATGTCAATGCAACTTTTGTAGTCTTTATAAATCATAGCATGTCAGATGACAAAGTTAAATTTTGTCTTTTACAAAGTAATAGAAATTGTAACAGTTCCTCATCCAATTCTTTTGTATCAGTGTCTTCATTGTACTATTTTTTTAGAAATGTGGTATCTTCAGATTCAATTGATACATTGTCATTTGGGTTTGTATGAAGTATTTTAAAAATCTCATTAATGGATTTGTAGTTTTAGTTCAAAAGATTTTTGTCACATATTACATAATAACAGTTTTGTTTAAAGGCTTCTTGACCCTGATTGCATAAACTTTTGTCGTCCTTATCATAATGGACTGTATCAAAAAATTATTTCTGTTTTTGCAACCTTTAATTAGTATCGGAATAAGCTTTTGTTTCTGATGTGTTTGATGCCTCTGCTTCTATTTGCGGAAATAAATTTGGAACTTTAGCCTTTGTAAGCTCTTGATCATATCATAAGACTTCATTTGCTGTTTTTTCTCAAGTTCTACCCTTCAAGCCTTAGCAGGTAACCTAGAAAAACAAAAGTCCTCGTGTCCAGAGCTACAGAGAGCTGTTGAGCAGAATTCAGACGAACGTTGCTTTCCAGTGGGTGCCATCACTTTGAAGATGGCTGACCTTTTGGGAAAAAAAGATGTGGATATTCTCCAAAGGTCTTCCAGAGACCTTGTCCTCACTGTGCTAAACTTGAAATCAATGGGATTTACAAAAAAAAAAAAATCTTTTCGTAATGCTGCTGTTAGTGCTACTGAAAATAAGTCATGGAGGGTACTATTAAAAGCCGACTGTGCTGCTGTGGCTGAGTTTAGACTGTTGACTGGACATAACTACTTTGGTGCTTATTTGTTTCATTTTAATCTGACTCTCTCACTTTTATGTGGTTTGTGTGATTCTGGACAAGTCATGGACATTGCTCATCTGGAGGTGTGCTCTACACTTATTAGTTTGAACTGTATTATAAAGAAGTATTGGAGAGCTTGTTGCCTAATGACCTGATGGTCCAATTCCAGGCATTTGATAAATAAATTATAAGAAAGACTAATCACTATGCTGAGCAGTAATGTTGCTGGTAAAAGAAAACTGAAAGGCAGAAGAGAATCAGAATACTGAGCAGGTAATGTTGCTGTATCACCACATGAAATGTATTTGTTCCTTACACTTTCAGTTTTACAAGTTGTTATCAAAAAACTTGAAGAAAGCATGTATTGTACTAAGACAGCATCAGTGGAAACTGCTTTTTTCTTTAGATTTTGTCATATAATTAATATGTGGAATAAAAAAATACTTACATTTTGTGGACAGTGATTCTCATAACCCAGAAAACATCCTAACCCAAAACTCTACAAAATTTGGCCTATATATAAGCATTTAAATAAGACATATAAAAAAAAGTACTTATGTATTAACGCCACTGCAGCAGAAGTTGCACTAATGCGGCAATAGAAAGCAATCGTTTTCGCACACAGCAACCCGTTGTTTGCACGAGCACGCAGTTATCTTTTGGATTCCTTGTTGCCTCGTTGTTTGCTGATTTTTGACGCCATTTAGTGCTACGAAAATGTGTATTTGGGATTTGCCAAAAACAACAAGATGCAATATCATTTTTTCAGGAGTGAAATATTTTACCAAAAAAAATGAAATTGTACCAATTTCCATGACATGAAACTTTATTTTGATAAACGTAAGTTTTGGAAATGTAATTTAAGACAGTGCGATCAGCAAGTGGGACTGGTTTGACAGAAGCAGAATTCCATTTTGTTCAGCTTTCAGATTCATACACTGCTGGTACGAGGAGTTGACGTTGATTAAATTTTGTGAAAAGCAACTTGATTTATCGGATAAACAGATTGGAACAATTACATGCATGAATTATGTTACTTGGATATGGAGAATAAACCAAACAAGAAGGTAGGTGGACCAGATTGCTTTGTGAAAATTGATGAAAGTTTGTTTACTAAACGTAAAAATAATTGTGGTCCAGTATTACCTGAATAGTGGGTGTTTGGTGGTATATGTAGAGAAACAAAAGATTCGTTTGCTGTCACTGTTGCTAATAGAACTGGCTGTGCCCTTCTTGATAAAATTGTTGAAAACATTGCACATGGTAGCACAATTTATTCTGACAGTTGGAAAGATTACCAAACAAATAGAATAGAAATAGAAGGATTCCTACATGCTAAAGTTAATCATAAATACAATTTTATTGATCCTGGTACAGGAGTTCATACACAAGCAGTTGAGAGAATGTGGGGCAGTGCTAAATGGAGGAACAAGAGACATAGGGGGACAGCAAGACATCATTTGGAATCTTATTTATCAGATTTCATATAGCGACAGCGTCAGGTGAAAGAAAATAGAGACTGTTTGGAATCTATGTTAAACTCTATATCGGCCGATTTTCCACCAAAATCTATCTGACTACTTTGTTTTTAAATAAAGTGTTTTATTTTATGATTTGTTGCAAAAATTTTAGGTGAAGATAGGCGGCACTTAAAAACCGCCAAATCTGTAGTTGCGGTGGCGTTAATACATAAGTACCTCAAATAACAATTACCCAATTATGAAACTAATGCTGTGCAAAAGATGTTTAGTCTGTTTCCAACATATACACTTTTGGTTACAAAATGTATATGCAAAGTGACTCTAGTACTCTTTATCTATGGTCATTTAATATATGTACTGAGAAAAGTACTTTATTTCATTCCAAATTCCAATGTCCATTGGTGTCTTTGCAAGTTGTTATGACTTTGATGATGCTATTATTCAAACACAGCAAAGTTTTTTTAAATAATTATTAGATAATTATTACACTTCACCAGAATTATGTGATATCCTTTTAACTTATCTAACGGGTGTCATTGGAATTGTTTGAGAAAACAAAAAGGATTTACCTTCAGCACTAGAAAACATAAAGTTAAAATCTTTCGAAGTTATGTCCTAGCTCTGGAATGGTAGGGGAGAAAGGAAAAAAAATGTTATCATCATTTCATCATTCTGAAACTTTTGAATTAATGTCACTAAGTATAAAACTGAAAATAAAACCAAAGGCTGTACTTAACTCCAACAGAAGGTTGGGATCTTGATCAGTACTTTTCTAATTATCAAGCAACAAGAAATGGTGAGAAAAATGTTATAAAATTTTTTTTCACCTTTTAGATAGAGAACTTATTAAGTTCTACTGTGCTGTTGATGTCATTTTATACTTGAAATACATTAAATTTTTATTGGTTACTTTTCTGTTATAGAGAGTGTCAGTTGCCAGGTGTGGTAGCCTGTTTATATTGCATCATGAACAACTGTGCAAATATTTTATTTGCAAACAAATTTTCAGCTGAGAATTTTTCCTCCTAGATTTTTAGCTGTCTAAGTGAATGGAGTTGTCAGCTGTTGAATATGAATACCTGCAAGTTAACTACAAATGCCATGTTGTCATGTGCAAATTAGCAAATTAAGCATTTAGCATTGGGCAGCACTGACTGCCACAATCTAGATTCTTATCTGAATGAGGTCTTGTGGTGGCATTTGCATGGGGATGGGGAAAGCAAATGCTTTAGCCAGTGTTAAATGAAACTGACAGTTTTACGATGCCTTTTGTAATCTGGAATCAATTTGGTAAAATTGACTTTGTAGCTCTAAATTTGTATTTAATTAATTTTCTTATTTTGTATTTAGTAAAATAGTCATTCTTTTCATGAAACTGTATATATGATAAGGGTTGCTGCCATCTAGTTAAATTTTGCACTAGCATTTATGTTTAGCGGTAGGTTGCACACCATTAACAGAAAAGTAACTTTTATTGTTAAAAAATACATATATATTCATATATTGGTAAAAAGTGTGTAGAAACTGAGTTGTATTAGATTTTTAAACTTTACAGTAATGTAATGTAATGCCTGTGTAAGAATGCATATTAAATTTCTTTGTTGATTTTTCTTTTCTATTTTCTCGAAGCATTTTGTGATTTGTTACTGCCAAGAAACTGTTTGAAAAAAAGTCCTACCAAACTGATCAGAATGAGTTCTGAATGTGCTGGAGATTCGCTAAAAAGAAAAGTAGATGAGATTTCTGACTGTTCCGATTCTGTGTCAAAGAAACCACTTGTCTCAAATGAGGTATTTTTATCTAATTTAGATACTTAATAATTCTTCCAACTCTTTGAAATAAGGAGCAAAATCATTAATTTAAAAGCCTTCCTTAAAAAGAATTAATAGCCTCCGTCTTGTTCTAAAATTCTCGCATGTAGTTTTATTTTAGAATATCTTGGTTTTGTTTCATTGTTTCACTTTAGAAGATATTGTCATTATATGTTTTCCATCAATTCTTAGAATTGTATTATATCCCAGTTTTTCATTAAAAAAAATCTCAAAACTTGTTTCTGATTTGTATACTGCAGTTATTCACCTAGATCTCCCTGTTAAAAAAAAACTGACATCTTGTCTAATAATATTTATACATATTTATTTTGGCTGGATTTTCGTAGCAACATGACAAATGTATGAATTCCACAAACTGCCTGCGTGGAGTAGTTTTATATGTATAGTATTTCTGAATGCATGTTTATAGTATGGTTTCTGAATATGATCCTTAATTCACATACAGCTGTAATCTAGTGGTTGTGAATCTATAGTCTAAACAGATCATTCCAGGTTTAGACTGTCTTTTGTTGGCCAGCAGATTCGTTTGCCTTATGAAATTTTACAGATGAATTTTTGGTTTATCATATTAAGCTACCCATTTCTAATCATCTTTTGATCTATGAAATATTCAGAAAACAAGGTGGTTGAGGATGGATATGGTACCCAACTATGTTGTTGTCAAACAGAAAATCCTGATACTGATACTGCACTTCATTTCGATTTTGCCATTATCTGTGGCAATATTACTCATGAGTTAGTTTTTAATAATATATGCATGTGACACTGTACTTGATTATTTCCATCTTGTCATTAGCTAAAGCTGTATCACTTGCTGAAGGTCTTCCTTGGTAAGTGTAATCACATTACATGTTTCCTTCCCTTCACAGATGTAAACCATGCATAAAAGACTTTCATAAGCAAAAATGGCATTGAAAAAATTACTTCTAATTTAGTTGAGGAGAAATTTTTAACATTCTAAAGCTTCCTACCCTCCCCCTCCCATTTTTTTTATCCTTAACTTGTACCAGAATAACACTAAGTATACACTTGTACATAAAATAACACTAAAGGCAAGAAAGCAGAATAAATTTACAAGACATATATATAAGACTAACATACATATAATATAGTTTTTGCTTCATCTGGTGAAAATCTACTAAGTTGTGATTGCAGTATCACGAATTTCCAAGTTTAATTCAGTACAAAAGATGCAATTTCCATAGTTGCTGTTGCTTGGAAACATGTAAACAATGCAGTGTTGCAAACGATTTCACAATAATTGTGCCCAAGTACTAGGAAGCAGAATTATATTAAAAAAAGTGAAGGTATTGATGGTTCACTGATGCCAATTGCTTTGAGGTATTGAAAACTGTTAAAAAGTCTTCTTTTAAACAATGCATTAATTATACTTTTATAAAACAAACTTGTTGAAGGTGTTAAAAACTATGAGACATTTAAATGGCAACTTCATAATTCAAAGTGTGCTAAATCTGCAGTTAAGCTAAGAAATGGCTAGTGATGGAAAGGAAGAAGATTCAACCAAGATCACTTAGTGTGGTTGATGAATGATTAAATATGTCCATGTGAATTAATCTTGAAACCCGAAAAATACAGTGTTGGGGAAATAATAAATATTCATATTCTGCAAAAGTTAAAAAAAAAAAAAAAAGAGTTAAGCAAAATTTGTGAAGCAGGTAAACATTCGAACTTTAAATGGAATGATCTTCTACACTGACAATAATAATGACTATAAGTGTCTGGTTAAATATAATTAAGCTGTATTGACATGCTTAATTTTTAAATACATTTCAATGCATATATTCACAAACACATACACAGACACACAAAACAGCAATGAAAGAAAAAAAAAAATTGTAGCATTATACAAGTTTAGGCATCTCTTAAGTCTGGAATGTGCCATATTATCAGAGCTTTTTCTGTACTAATTACACTTTTCCCTCTAATTAGATATTTATTTCTTGTGATATATTACAAATTGCTGCATTTTGATGCCTGTTGAATCTTTTTTACCCAATAAAAGTTTCATACACTTTCAAACAGGTCTTCATTTATAAAATTAAAAGTGCCAGAGCCCTATCAAAAATCCTTCAAAAAAAGCTAACAGAAGTAAACTAAATAACTAATAAAATTATAAAATAATAATTATTTAAAATAATTAAAATTAAAATTAAATAAAATGTAAAAAGACAAATAAAAATGTATCAAATGAAATTAATGATAAATAACTGAATAATCTCAGTGAAATAATTACTATTTCACTGAAAAGCTGAATGAAAAAGTATGGAGCTCGGCTCAGGCTGAATTTAAGTCTCAAACATATAGTATAATGAAGTGTTTCAAAGGATGTTAGAAACACAGATAATTTCCTCTGCAACACACCAATAAAAAAAGGAAGACAATTAAAGCATGTCTAATGAAATAGCATGAATACTAGAAATAGTGCGAGAGTATAATAAAGAAATTTTAATCAAGAAATGTAACTTCAAAAACAGAGAAAGAAAAGTCCGATAGTTTCCGACCATAATCACCTGCTAATATAATTATAGCTGTCAAGCAGAATGTTACAAGGAAAAAAATTCTCCCTAAATCTGAAGAATGATCTGTAAGCTGAGAACAAGAATAAAGTTATGTGCAGGTGACCATCCCCTGTATTTGGTTACATCTGCAGGTGTTTTCTTCCTTATCATAATTAAAATTTTCCTCGCTGGGTCTGAACAATGTTTTACTATGTTAAGCCCATTATAACTTTCAGTGCATTTTGGGAACATTAACAACAATACTCATTCTATTGTAAATCACAAGTACTGAAATTTCCAGTACCATATCAGCAGATATGATGGCATAATCAGCATAATCATCTTTAATGTTTTCAGGAATCTAAAATATATCCATTCTCAAACAAATTTTAATAAATTTATTCCACTTTCTGGAGAATAAGGTTTGAGATGTTTGGGGGGGGGAGTTCTTTTCTTAAAACTCTCAACATCTGTCCAAGAGCTTGTTTCTCACACAAATACAGAACACAAATTCAGAAGTTAGAATTGTTTTTAAGAATTACTTATTACTAAAATAAAACTTTATGAGATCAGAAGGATTTTCTGTAGAAATTGTGGTTCAGTTTCAGAAAAGAACAAAGCTCATGGTATTTACAGTTCTGGAGGGCTCCAGGTATAATTAAGATTTGATTTCTGAGCTCTGGTGCAATTTAAGCTTTGTTTCCAATTATAAATAAAAGAAAAAATGCTCTTTTTTTTTTTTTTTTAGTTTTCCTTCCTTTAAACATAACAGCTTTAAAAGAAAAAATGCTTTTTTTTTTTTTTTTTTTTTTCCTAGGTATCCTTATTCTATGCTAAGCTAAACTTTTCTGTAGCTTCTATAAACATCACACACATTTTATTTAATTTTCCTATTGATTATGTTTAGTTAATAAAATCAAAATTCTTTTCCTTCTTTCTCATTCCAAACTAAATTGTTGATAATAGATTTGTATGTGCAGCAACCTCTAAATCTTTAAAATGAAGTTCATGATTAACAGCAACATGTTGAAAACCTTCATTCTTCAAGGCATATAGTATCTCGCAGTCTGATACAGATAAATTGTTAGATGGAATTTTTGCCTAGTAAAGTTTTTATAGTGACTAAACTGCTGTTACTTAATCTAAGTGTGGGAAAGTATGTTAGGACTCTTTGCCTAAGGGAAAGGATGCGTTTATGGGGCTCTTTCTAAAGGAAACTGTTCATATTCATGTTTCACATGGGAAAACCACAAATGCCCAACCCTGGAATCAAACCCAGTCAAACTGCCATTGTTCAGTGACTTTACCATTTGCTCACAGGTAGCTCAGTAAAAGGCTATTAAAAATATAGTGACCAGCACTAAAATTTTCTAGTGCAGGTATAACAGATAAGGGCATATCTTTCTATGTAATTTATGACATATCTCTGTATTGCATTGTGCATTGAATAACCATTTTCTGTGTTTACTTTATTTACATTTTTATTTCTTTAGTAACATATTTATTATTATGTGACTGCTCAGTAAATGCTGTTTTTATGTCAGACCATATACGTCTCATTAAGCTAGTATTCTCACTAACTACATTGTGACTGATTTCTAGTAGGTTATTGCATTGGTGCCCATATTTAGGTGGAGAACTACATTATTCAAAATTTGATGGTTTTCTGTACCAATTTGTTTCACAGTGCGAGAAACATACATACATCAACAAACATACATACTGTAATGAAAAAATGCTACTTTATATCAGTAGCATTATTTCAGTACAGATGCTTCATTATTTAATACCTTTAAATATGATACAGGGCAATAATATTTGGTGATACAGCCATTTAAGTTATTCAATACAAGATGCCATTTTGAGACTAATAGCCCTTCTGGGCTATAAAGCTGAAAAATAATGGGGAAAAGATGATCAAAATAATCTGTGTGTTCTACAAAAGTGGTTTGGAAATTTGTGTATATTTAAAAAACATATGTTTATGCTCTTTTTTTTAAAGAAAAAAAAAGCTCTCAATATTTGAAAGAAAAACACATTGTATTCATTACACAGACAAGCAGTATCATCTATTACTTAAAAAAATATTATGTTTGTAAACGCAAATGCCATCTGTCATCACCTTTTAGGTCAGGAATTCTTTACAAGTATATAAAAATTTGTTATGTTGATGGGTCCTTGCAGTGATATAGATTGCATCATTGTAATTTTTAACTCTATAAAAAATTTCATGTTTTTTCCTCAAATATTTTACCTATTTGGTTTTTTTATGTTTACTTACCATTGTAATATAAAATTAGCTGATACTGGAAATTTTATTACTTTTTTTCACTGCTTTTATAGTCCATTTTATTTACTTATTTGATCTTTTACCAGAAACCTTTAGATGATATCATTGTAAAAGCTTTGGGTGATACAAATCGTGTAAGGAAGCCAAAAAAGGTTGTTTTTCTGCTTTGTTACTTGGGCAAAGAATTTTATGGAATGCAAAGGTATCTTTATTCTATTTCTTATATTTTATGTTCACATTATTTCAATTGACTTAATTATTTTTCTTGTTACTTGTTTTTTTAATGAGTCTTCAGTACTATTTTGTTATCAGACTGGGTACTGGGTTTAAAAATATGGATGGATGGATGTTATGTGTCCAAGTATGCATATGTGTATTCATGTACAAATGTATGCATATAAGTACATATACATACAGGGTTGCCACGCTACCTGGAAAACCGGAAAAAGTCAGGGAATTCGAAAATTGACCAAAAAAGTCAGGGAATTCAAATATTTAGTCTAAATCTGGAATAGTCAGGGAATTTCATACAGCAATCCCCTAAAAACGCGAGTTTTGCGCCAACGTTGGAAGCTGATCACTTTCTTGGTGCGTGTTAGCGTCACTCCGGCAGCTGGCATAGAGCCAATTCTTGCAGCTCCCAACAGATTGTCTTTTAGAAAGGCAAAACAAGTTTCCAGCAACTTTGGTTCCCAGTAACCCCTAAAATCGAAATATTCGCATGTGCATGTTGAACTAAAGAAAATATGTATTCTTGTATCAAACAAATCGGTTTAACCCTAGTATAGTGGTACCATGGAGGTAGCCTTGGTGTACGATACATACGGGATTCGGCAACATCATGATGAGCAGCAAACAGGCCATTTTGGTGTGGGCGGCAATTTTCAAAATCGTGCCAAGACCGTACCGTATAGTAGGATTTTACTGCAAAATCTTTTTAATACTTTTTTTTTCTTCTTAAGAAATGCCTTATTTGTCATTTTACAGTAAAATAAAAAAATAGTAATCAGTCATCTATGCTAACCATTTAATATAACTATATTCACGAAAATATCGTTGATTATTATAATTCAGTTTTTTTATTATTTTAATGTTATATTTATATTATATCATTTAATGTTGTTTCTTCCCCTTAAACTTATTTATTATTAGTAAATAATACTTTCAAATTTCAGGAAATTTTCTCTGGCATAATCCTGAAACTAATTCTAGCAGTATGATGACATAACATCACGAAACTCAATGCACATATTTTTTGCTTATGTATTCAGCTAAATAAACATAAAATATCTAAATTCATTAATATCATTAAATAGATTTCTTTCTTTTATTTAGCTGAAAAATGCCAGAATAAAAAAAAAAAAAAAAAAAAAGAAGACATTTTTTTTATCCACATTGAGCATTATCCACATCTCAATTCTTCAGTGGAGAAAAAATCTCCAATTTAATAGTAATCTTTGAGAATAATATATAAGTCATATCTAATTGGCAAATTTTTGTGTTTTCAAGTGGTACCATAATTAATTTACCTCTTAGCACAGCCAAAGTGCATTACGCGGATAGACTGAAATTTTCTTAAAACACACCTGGAAAACCTGGAAAAGTCAGGGAATTTCATTCTCCTGTTTGAGTGGCAACCCTGTACATATATATGCACATACACACATGCATACATACATTTCTGAACCTGTACTGAATACATGCACAATTTATGTGTGCAAATATTTACACATATATATATGTGTACAAATGTGTGTGCAGATACATATACACATACTTGCACATACATGCATACACACATTCATACATACGTTTCTGAATCTGTCCCGATAACAGAACAGTACTGAGTTTTCAATGTGAAATATGCATTAGTTTAAACTTCAATCAAATTCTATGACAAATGTTTATAGAAGAACCTGGAAGTCAGTTTTCTGAAGTTTAAAAATTTGAGTCAAAACAACATTCAACATCATGCAAGACTGTATAATGCTTGATAGTGTATGTTTTTGTCTTCATTTTTATGTGTAAATCAGTTGTATCATATGGAAGCATAGCTTTTTATAAAATCTCTAGCATTGTATTAATTTTTAAATTTAACTAATAGTTTATTTAATCAACCATTTTTCATTGTTCGAAAATAGACTTGCATACCAAATTAAATAGCACATGCATGCACACATTCATGCTAGTTTGTACCAGCAACAGCTCATTTAAATTTAATAGTTTAAAATATTATTACTCTTAATAAATTATTTAACATATAATAAGTAGTTCTTATAGGCCTCAACTTATTAAAATTTTTAATTCCTGTTATTAATCTTTCTGATACTTTTAAACAAACATCAGTTACAAAAATAGTGCGTTAAACTGCATCAGTATATCAATTTAACATTAAACTACGCCAATATATTGACATCAAAGTTAAAAATAGCAAGTGCAACAATCAGCATAGAGAAATTAATGATATTATACTAATACTTTTTCAATAAACAGTAACTCAAATTAATTGTAGCATAGCACCCAAGTCATCCCCAAAGACAGTTTTTCAAGTTTTTATTTGATAATTTTTATCTTCACTTCGAGACTCGCAATTAGAGTGATCACACAAGATATTTATCTCATAATAACTTACTTTTATAATTATTGTGTTGTTTGGACTTTGAATTCCTCCCCCCAAAAAAAGAGGTCCAGCTTGTCTCATTAGTAGCTATTAACTTACTGTTTGGATATTTAACTATATAAAATTTTTACAAATAGTATCAGTATCGAAATCAAAGAAATCCAGAAAATTCACAGTCACTTTAGTAAGTAACTATTCGAGAACTACTATCGATATTGCTACTCCATCCTTAAATAAAACTTATATCCTTGAATAAAACTTGGAATTGGGAACTAAAATAAAAAATTCTTCAAGACGATCTTCAATGAGCTCAATAAACAGTTTCTCTAAAACTACCATATATGCTGATAATTCATTTAACCTTTATCCTTTTTTATTATTGGGATAGTATGAGGGTAAGTTGAAAAATAAGTTTCTTCTGTCGACTGTGGTCAGAGTTGTGTATGAAAGTCAAAAATAGAATGAGACATTAAAGATATGACATACCTTTATTTTTCCACATAGGTACCAAGTACATTGAGACATTTGTCATATCACTTAATAAGCTTCAAAAAGTCCTCCAGGAAAAAATCAGGGCTTTGCATATGGAAGAAGTGTTGAACGGCTTGTTTCACTTCAGTATAACTTCCAAAGTATTGCTTCCAGTATTGACCCCCATGCGTTGTTCCTTGTGTGTCGAGGTCAATTGTCGGGGCACCCATCGTGCTGACACTTTTCTGTATCGAAGAATGTCGTGGATGATGTTTTGAGCTCGCTCATGTGAGATTCCAAGTTCTTCCGCTACTTCATCGATGGTGATACGCCGGTTCGCTCTAATCATGTCATCCACCTTCCTGACATTTGCATCTGTAGTGGCCGTGCGCGTCCGTCCAGCTCTCGGTATGTCTTCCACTTGCTGACGTCCATCATTGAATGTGAGACACCATCTCCGCACCATTTGCTTTGACATCACACCTGGCCCATAGACTTCCACGAGGCGGTTATGAATTTCTGTTCCTGATACTCCACGTGCCCATTCATAGCGGATAACCGCTCTCACTTCCTCCTTTGACCATGAATTCAAAACGCACCTTCTCTCCATACCTACCGGGGCTCAAATGAGAGGCTGGTCTCCGCTTTGTGCAGGTACTGCAACAGCGCCATCTGCTTGATTTGCAGCGACCTCTATCCAATGGTGTCTCGGTGACTTGCGTGTTTTCCTGCTGTGTCGCCTTTCGCCCATAGCCGTTCAATGCTTCTTCCATATGCAAAGCCCTGAATTTTTCTTGGAGGACTTTTTGAAGCTTATCAAGCGATATGACAAATGTTTCAACGTACTCGTACGAAAATAATAAAATAAAGGTATGTCATATCTTTAATGTCTCATTCTATTTTTTGACTTTCATACACAACTCTGACCACAGTCGACAGGGAAAACTTATTTTTCAACTTACCCTCGTAATTCAAATGGCTACAGGAAAAAAATATATGCCCAGAGTGTACAGAATTAACTCAGGTAATCACTATATCAAAGAGCATATACATAGTCATTTAGATACATACTCAAACTGAAAAGTAGTGGTAGAATGTTGCTTTTATATGTATGTGTTTATATATATAAAATCAATGCTTTTTTTCTAAAAAAAAATTTTTAAATAGACTCAATTTGACTTAACAAAATTATCATTTTATAGTTTAAGTTGGAAAACAATCAGTCAGTAAACAAAATTTTTTGCCAAGAACATTCATTATCCCTTGTATTGTTAATTTACAGTATTTTCTAGTTTGGCTTGAGGTTATCATTTACTAACATCTTTTTCATTCATCTGCTTTCTTTTGGCACCAAAAACATGGAACTTGGTTGAGATTCATAATTGCTACTGTTCTTCTGACGTATTTGCTAAAAGATAAATTAGTGCTTTAAAAACATAATTTTAGAATTTGATTATTTTTAATTAGACTACTGTGAATTTTCATTCAATCACTGTATTTAGCAGTTTAGTATGCTTTTCCAAAGGAGCTGGGCTTAGATTTGTTTTAAACTTATGATATAAAAAATGGCTAATGTTTATAAAAGATTATTTGGATCATTAAAATAAAATAAAATTTCACCTGTAAAGCTATTTTATATTATTTTACATGCAACTGTTCAAGTTATGTATATTCTTAAAAGCAGTAGATTGCATTACTGAGATGTTTTTGATTCAACCATGTATTAAAATAAATCTTTATATCTTAAACTAATTATAATATAGCAAATGGCTTTGTCCCATCAGGAAATTAGTAACTCGCAATTTAATAAATAAATAAATCTTTACCTGATAGGTCTGGTTCTGAATCGCCGGCGTTGTCTTGAATCATCAGCTTCAATCCTTTAGACACACTTTATT
>KK115278.1:44444-102507 GCA_000611955.2 Stegodyphus mimosarum | reverse complement strand
TAGTTACTCAGTCTTGTTCCAATAACTGCAGCTAGGAGTTCTAAACCTGGTAAAGTTACTCTTTTCAAGGGTGCTACTCGAACTTTAGCAATGACAAAGTTTGTGAACACTTGCTGATTATTTGTTTGGTATCTAACGTAAATTACAGATCCAAACGCCTTTCCACTAGCATCAGTGAAACAATGAAGTTGAATATTGTATATCTGAAGTTTAGAATTATCTCTAAATAAATGTCTAGGCAACTTAAAATGTTCCAAGGTTTCAATCCGCTTACACCAATTAATCCATTTTTTATTAAGTTCTTCATTTAATTTATCATCCCAGTTTAATCCAGTCTTCCAAATTTCTTGCATAAGAATTCTTCCTATCACTGTGAATGGATTCAAACAGCCTAGTGGATCATAAATACGACTTATTAACTGTAACACTTCCCTTTTAGTTATGCATTCATTTGTTTTCCGATTTTGATTTAAAATACCTTGAAATTCTACCCTTAAATTATCCTCCTTTGTATTCCATTTATATCCTAAGACTTTAGTTTCTATAGGGCTTCGATATTCAGGATTCTCATTTGAGTTGAAATGATTTTGAAGATCAATAGAATTTGTCGACCATTTCCGCATATTAAAACTAGCCTCGTTTAAAATTTCTTTTACTCCTGCATAAATTTCTAATCCTTCGTTTACGTTATCTACTCCAGCTATTAAATCATCGACGTACAAACAATCGTTTAAAACATTAAATATTTCTGGAAATTCTGTTTTATATTTATTAATGTGGTATTTAATTGTTGCAGATAACAAGAAAGGGCTTGGTTTTGCACCAAAGAGTACTCTAGTCATTCTCAAAATTTTCAGATTAAAATCCTGTTTTGAAACTGGAAGATCATTAATCCATAAAAATCTAACAGCGTCCCTATCTTCCCGATTAAGGCTAATTTGAAGAAAGGCTTGTTCTATATCGCCACTGAAAGCTATCTTATTTAATCTAAAACGAAGTAAAATCATTAACAAATCCGGATTTAAATTTGGCCGAGAATGCAAACAATCGTTCAAAGAGATAGAATCATTCAAATGAGATGACGCATCAAAAACAACTCGAAACTTTGTGGTAGTCTTATCTTCACGTATTACTGCTTGATGTGGCATGTAATATAATTTAGAACCTGCCTCCGTATCTATTGTTTCAGCTATTCCCATTTCGAGATAGTTATCTAGCACCTGTTTATATTTCTGGTAAGTCTCGGGTGCCCCTTTAAATTTACGCATTAAACTATTTAGCCTTTTAAACGCCAAACCATAATTATCCTTCAATTCATCAGTTCTATCATTCCACGGTAAGCACACTTCATATCTATTTCCAACAAGTTGAATTGTTTCATTAAAATTCTTTAAAATTTTATTTTCAATATCATTTTGCTCTTTTTCCTGAGTGATACCCATTGACTCTAAATTCCAAAAGTTTTTTAAAACAGTGTTAATTTCTTTATCTTTTTCGAAATTTTCTTGATTTGTAACACATTTCAAAACGTTAATAAATGACTGCTGAGCTATCATTTCATTTGGCTTATTAACCCCATTTACAGTCCATCCAAACATTGTTTCCGATGCAACAAGTGAGTCTGACAGTCTACATGTTTTTCCCGAAACCATTTTCCAATAATAATCGCTCCCAATTAAGAGAGACAATTTATAATAATGTGAATTTCCATATGTCCTATCCGCGAGTTGTAATTTATTTTCATGAAAATAACGCTTTACTTCCTGACTGGGAATCCCAATTAAACCCTCACTTATTTTTTCTGCTTCTAAAACTTCGATCGAAATGCTGTTATGTCTCGTCTGCGGATTTCTCAAAACAATTTTATATCGTCTGCGCTTTTCACTCTTCGATGTATTAGAACCAAAGGAATGAATCGTAATATTCTCTTCTCCCACGCATTTCAACTTCAATTTCTTTGCAACGCTACTGACTACGAAAGAGCGCTGTGATCCAAGGTCAAACAGCACTCGAATGACTAATTTATTACTTTCACCCAGAGCTAAAACACTTGCGGTTTGCAGATATATTTCCTTACCCAAGTTCTTATTTTGTATAGATGATACTACAGTTTCTGAATTAGAAATGTCACTTTTATTCTCACTAGTTTCACAAATAGCGGTATGATGTTTTCGCGAACATAATTTGCATCTACTTTTAAATTTACAGTCTTTTACTATATGGTTTTTCTTTAAACAATTCCAACACCTGCCTTCTTTTTTTAAAATATCTTTTCTTTCGTTAACAGGTTTCGAACATTTTTCTATTTCGTGATTTTCTTTACAAAATAAACACTTTTGACTATCAATACTGGTGTTTAATAAGGCGGCAGTTGGCGTTTTATTTTTCTTAAAACCCCCTTTAAATGAATTATCTCTATCGCGTTCCTTTTCTCTAACAAATGTTTTATTATTATAAATTTCGTCCGATTCCCCTTTTCGAAACGATAAAGTTTTTTCTCTCGTTACTACCTCCTCTTTTAAATAGTTTAACAATTTACCAACATCCCAAGATTCGGTTTCGTCTTTATAATCCCTATTATAATTTAACATTATAGAATCCGGAATTAGTCTAGTTATTATGGGAAATAATAAATTGCCATAACTTTCCAGTTCAATACCCAAAGATTTTAAACTGCGAATTTGGATTTCACAAGTGTCGTACAGATGACGCAGATCTCTGAGATTCGAAACATTTCGCACAGGAGATAAATTTAAAAACTTGTTTATATGGGATCGGATCAAAAGTTCTTTTCTACCAAATCTATCTTCTAAAATTGTAACGGCAGTATCATAATTCTGTTCCGAAATTGACAGTCCCTGTATAGCAATTTGAGCCGTATCTTTCAGTAAACTCTTTAGATAGGTGAATTTCTGAATTTTGTTTAAGCTTTCGCTTTCGTGAATCGCTGATTTAAACTGACTCCAGAATTCTTGCCAGTTTTCCGAATTGCCATCAAATTTTTCGATGTTTATTTTTGGCAATTTAACAGGAATTCTGTTTTCTGGTGTAGCGTGTATAGTTGCATTTGAGGATCTCCGCTGATTCAATTCTCCGTGATGTGAATATTCTCGTTGTTCAGTATTAGTACTATCCTTTGTTTTTAGCAAATCTCTTATGAAACAATTTATTTTTGTTTGAATTGAAATTATATTCTCCCGATATTCTTGATTAGCTTCAACTTCTTCTTCTAATTTCCCTAAATCAGTTATTTCGTTTTCTATGTTTTCGTCAAGTACTGTAAGTTTTGTTTCTTTATCAATTAACTGTGCTTTCAGTTCTTCTAACCAATTTAAAGTTATAGTACTATTCGCATCATTTAAAGTGTTGTTTATTTTGTTAATCAGTCTCATAATAGAACTTCTTGTAACAGTTGGTTTTTTTCTTAATTTTTCGATTTCAGTTACGTCGAGTGACATTTTTATTGCTTCTTTCTTATCTTCTATTTAATAATAAATCAAATATTTTCTAAGAACGGGCATCACGTTAAAGGCGCCAGATAAAATAAATCTTTATATCTTAAACTAATTATAATATAGCAAATGGCTTTGTCCCATCAGGAAATTAGTAACTCGCAATTTAATAAATAAATAAATCTTTACCTGATAGGTCTGGTTCTGAATCGCCGGCGTTGTCTTGAATCATCAGCTTCAATCCTTTAGACACGAACACTTTATTGACGATATTTACAAAACACTTGAAGATTTATGCCAATAACTGCATCATTATAAAATTATTAATAACAGCTATCTTTACAATAAAACATTAGCTGTTCAACGATGAAAGTCTCAAAGTCTCAATACAATACCATTCAGGTAGAATCCTTTCATCTCTCTGCCAACTGTCTGGAACAGCGATGGTGCCGTAGCTGTCTGTCACAGCGCCACCTCTAATGGCGCCATCGGAGATTTCCCATCAGTCATCGGAGTTTCCACATGTATAACATTTCTACCCTCTTGATTATTTAATACAGCATTTAGTGTTGGATATTTACATCTCGTTCTTCCCTCTATACAAAAAATTAATACTCACAGTAGTATATCCACAAAATTAATAATATTTTGTAAAAAAATGTGAATTTAATTTAAAAAAATTAACTTGGAAATTTAAATATAGCTAAACATCTTTGTTGCTAATATACACTTCATACAACTTAACAAATCATACAAATATCCTAATTTTGAAGTTATTCCAACTTTTTAAAATTTTTACTTCCTCCCATTAGATCTACAAAATGTTTAGGGGTATACTTCCTCCCAGAAGTATAGAAAGGCACTATATATAAATTTTGTGTGTGTGTATATTTATATATATACACACAATGTATATAGATATATTGCATATGTATATAATAAATTACATATATATATACATATATACACATCTATCTGTCTACAGATAGATAGATAGCTTTGGCATTTTCATTGTATTCAAGTTTTCATTTTATTAACTTTTAAATCGGAATGCAAAATATTTTATGTTAATGTGTGTAATATGGTAAAATTCTAAACGAAAATGTATAAATTATGTCTTTTATGCTTTAATTCACATTTTTAGGAATTCAAATGTTTCTACTGTTGAAGAGGAATTGTTTAAAGCTTTACTGGAAACCAATGTAATTCTTAAATCAGAATTTGATTTTCCTAAAACAATGAAATTCCAACGAGCAGCACGAACTGACAAAGGTGTATCTGCAGTAAGACAGATAGTTTCTCTAAAAATTCCATTGAAAGAAATATCTGATGCTCTTCCTGAAAAAATTAATCAACATCTTCCTCCTGAAATACGGCTTGTTGGTGAGTACTTAAATTAAATAAAACTCAAGTGTTTTAAATTTCTGTAAAGCATGATAAGTAACTATCTTTACATTTAATATCTATAAAATGAGTTTACTAATATAACTTAATCAGGGCTTAATTTCAAAAATAAGAAATGCTGGAACTCTTTAGAAGGCCATTTGGAAGAGTAGACAAAATTAAATAAATAAACTGTCAAATATTGAATAATAAAGATAAATAAAGCATAAATAAAAATGTTCATAAATTTAATTACTGATAAATAATTAAATAATAAACTAAAATGTCTAAGAGTAACTTAGTTGGGACTCTGGCTGAATTTAAGCCCTGATAGCAAGCATTATTAAACACACAAGTTGAAACCCTGACCTTCATAGAAAACAAAAGGTTAATAAAGTGGAAGATTATATACTACATCATTTTATTTTTGTATTTCAAAGAATTATTTTTAATATGACATATCATTTAGTAAAAATTCAATAGTACTCATAATTTGAGGTTTTATTCACATAAATACTTATAAAAAAAGTTTGGGCATAGCTACAACATTGATTAATGATCTTGAGAAAATTAACAAAATAAAAATTGCTGTCAATTTTACTCATTGTATTTTGTCTTGAAAATATAAAATCTTCTGCAGTTTTAATTCATATCAAATAAAATGCCAAAAAAGTTTTACTTTAAGTTACTGCTTATTCTGAATCCTGTGGAAATATATTTACTGTATTGTACAATATAGCAATTTTAAGCCTTAACAGTTGTGCTTTAATATTAATTTGGTAAATATTACTTATATGCATGATTTATCACCATTTGATATTTGTCACACTATAACACCAAGAAGAAAGAATTCTGCATTGTGTTTGCAGTTTGCATCACCTGTTACAACAGTAAAATAATGCAAGCCTCCATTACACATAATTGACATGGAATTGGTTTAATAAATATTACTTATTTCCAGGTATTATGTTATCCCACAACAGTGATGATCTGTTAAAATTTTCACAAAGGTCTTGCACTTTATCTTACAAAACACTGAAGAAAATATTAAAAAATATTTTCTGTTTAAATTTATGTAGTGTTTTCCCTTATGGGTTTAGATTAGATTATTTAAATATGGCTCAGTACACAAGGACTGTCTACCTAAAGCAGTGGCATAAGTAGAGCTTTAGACAGACACCCTAGAGAAATCCATTTGCCTCCTCTCAGTGCACATAAAAAAAATCAAGTGTATAAAATGTCAAAACAATATATAGACAAATGAATTAAAGCTATGTTCTTTTTTTTTAAATAAAACTTTAATTTCAACATTTAAAAGTGCTATTTTATGTGTTTTCCTGTTACCAAAATTGTTGACGTCATTCTAGAAATTTTTTTTGGGGGGGGCAGTTGCTTTTCTGTTGAGAGTATAGTATTTATTAAATACAAAATACTTATTTTTAGATCTTAGGTAGTTTTTAATCCAGCTTGTATCTAAAAAAACTCCTTTCACAAAATTAATATTTACAGTGTTTGTTAGGAAAATTTTGTGTAGAATTATAATATTTTGAATTTCATTTCAAAAACTGTCTTTTAGAGTAAATTGTAAAAGTTCAAAGCAACTACTCTTCTGCCTCTCAGTTTTTGCTTCTCAAGGAATTACAGAAACAAAACTGAAACATTTTTCTCTCAGTTAGGATTATTTATGTCATTAAAATCATAATTTAATTGTAATTTCTCTTTTCCACTTAAACATTTAGTGGAGTAAGGAAGGCATAGTAAGATGTTAAGTTACTGAAATTGCTTTCTAATTTTTTTTCTTTTTTAATTCTGTGTCCAGTGTAAAAACAATTGTCTCTTTAATACAGTTTCATATCACAGTTCGACATATCTGACAGAGGTGATAAGATGGCTAAGTATTAGTAGTTCGACCCAGGGTCAAATCCAAAAAATTTTCTGTCTTGCTTCATGTGTTTTGTCCTATATATAATGTAGGGTATGTAGCATTGTATTCACATATGTACAACATGACTAGTTCTCATTTTCTAAGCCCTTTGCAGAGAAGTTTCATCCTCCAAAATGATATCCCACCCCTTAGACAGATAACTATAGTAAACTTTGCTTGTTTTTGCCCTAAAAATATGGCATCCAGGACAGACTGCCCCATTCTAGCTATGTCATTGGGTGAGGGTTGCCTTTACAGAGAACTTTTTAAGAGATACTGGCTGGAATTCATGTTACACATGAGAAAAACCATAAAAATCATCTATGTTACTAATCCATTTGCTTGGGATTGAATTCTGTCTATTCAGGGTTTATTATTATTACATGTACAAATTTTAGAAAATCAGAAACTATTTCAGAAATTATATAAAATAGCTAGTATAAATTTCATTATGTGTCACAATTTATGGCAGAAGCTGTCACGCATTGTTTTCTTCTTTCATGTCACTTGATCTTCTGGAAGGCTCTTAGACTAAGAGATGATAAAAAAACTTAGCGTTAGAAGTTCACTGAGTAATATTCATTCACTAATGTAAATCAATGTATGATTATGATGTGCCAGATATGTGTTTTTCTTGGAATAAATAAGAGAACATGGGGCTCCCAAATTACAGACAAATTTAACAAAGGATTCACATGATCTGTTTTAGCTCACCACTGCCCTGCACTCATAAATAAATTTTATGAACCTTTTATAGAAGAACCATACCCATCTCTAATACAATACTATATGTTTTGCTATAACATCCATCAAAAAGTGAAAGGGTTTATGAGAATGTTGTAGTATAAACTGCTAAAGATTACTTGCAGGTGAGAATTATGCATTTAAATTTGAAAACAAGGAAATTTTTTAAGATCTATTCTAAGTTGTCATTAATACATTTTGTTATTTTTGGCTCACATTGCATCAGGACGTAAGGATTTTCTATTATCAGTATTCTGTTATTTAATTAAATAGAAAAATGTGAATAAAAATATGTATATAAAATAATATTTTCCTCATTTTGCATTTCAAGAATGTGGCCTGAAACATATATCTGCTGTTTTTTCTATGTGTAGAAATCGTAATTGTTTATTTTTTTATTTTATTTTAATTTTTTTTACATCATGCCGTTATTTCTTGTAGAGAGACTTTTTTCATTTTCATATCTATCATTGTGACCACATCAAGAAGACTAAATTTTGTAAAAACATGTTAAACTTGCCGATGAAGTGCCCGTATCTAGGGAAATTAAAAATTTAAGGAAGCATATTAATAAAAAGAATATAAATGTATGTTAATTTATGTGTAAAATTGTTTGTAATAATTAAATATTTAGATGCAGAAGAAATTTAAAAATGGGTTTTATCTTTTATGTTTTTAAGAATTAGTGAGGCAAATTTGTCTGAGAAGGAAATATACCATCACTTAGCTAGGAAGAATATTTTAAATGAAGCAAATCAGAAAATGGACAATCTTTCTAACAAGAATTGGCATAATAAATAAAAAATTGCTGCTGTAGGTGCATTGTGAAAATTTTAATCATGCTAACTTCTAAATCTAAGTTCAGATTCTAAAATTTGATAAGGAATTTATTACAAAATTATAAGGAAAGGCAAAAGTAAACAATGAATTCCTGCAGTTGTGCTTATTTTATTTTAGTCTTTTCTGAATTATATCAAATTACGAATAATTTCCTCATATTTTGGTTTACAAGAAACTAATGGAAATTACATATTATACATTATAGAGAGAGACACTTGTAGCATTTTTGCATATTAAAAGGGATTTTTCCATCATTATTATGTTTTATCAGATACACTTCAAAAGAATTGGAAGTATTTTGCTTTCATGCATATTCCTTGTAAAACATAAACAATTTAAACAAATAAAAGATTAAAAGAAAATTTATTGTATTTTGAAAAATCTTTATTTATTTATTTTTTTTACAATGGGTCTTTATTTATTATTATTATTATTGTTGCTGTTGTTGTTAGTAGTAGTATTTATTATTATTATGTAATGTATTTCTAACTTGTTTGCTTGCATTTCACATGTTCTTTATCAGTTCCAAAGACTTAAAAAATGTTCCTACATCAAAACAATTTTTTCTTAGTCATAGTTATAATTTATTTTCCAGCTGTGAAGAGAGTTACCCAATCCTTTGATGCAAAAATTGCATGCGATGCAAGAACTTATTCTTATATGTTGCCAACATTTGCATTTGCTCCTAATATAGAAGGAAACTCTGAGGAATATAGGATTGATGGTAATATTTTTAATAATTTTAAAGCTCTTATTATTATAAAAGTATTTATCTTATTAAAGGGAATGTAATTGTTAGTTTGTTTTAAAAGCTCCATTTGTTTGACATAAAAAATCAGAAAATTATCAGTCAGAGGATACTTAGCTGAAATAATACTGAGCCAACAGCATAAACATTTAGCTGCTTATTATTATTAAAGTATTTATCTTATTAAAGGGAATGTAATTGTTAGTTTGTTTTAAAAGCTCGATTTGTTTGACATAAAAAATCAGAAAATTATCAGTCAGAGGATACTTAGCTGAAATAATACTGAGCCAACAGCATAAACATTTAGACAAAAATATGTAAAAATTATGTATTAAAAATTGTTCACACTTATCCAAAAAATGGCTTTTCCAGGTAACATATTGATAAGGTTTACGTACAAATGACATATTTTAGTTCTTATTTACTTCTCGGTATACTGCATATGATTCATGATATAGTTTATAAATAATAAACAGATTAAAAAGGAATATGCGTTGGCAGGAAGAATTAAGGAAATAACTTTGAAACTCATGCAGTTTGAATGATTTTTCAGCTTTACAGTGGTTTTCTATGCTGTGTATTAGATTCTTTAGGAGTTCCTGTTATAACAAAGTGTATTTATGATCAGTAGGCACCTGGAAACTGCTAGCTGGAGACTGCTGTGATGCAAACTGACATTCTTTTGCATTATATTGGATTTAAATCTGGAGAATATGCAGGTTACTTCATCTACTGGAATCCCTTGCCTTTAAGATTAATTAATCACTGGTGCAACATGATGGGGATGAGCATTATCCGTTCAGAGGAGGTTGTTATCAGTCGCACCCTAAATAACTTGACATAAGGATTAAAAACCACATCTGTGTACATTAATGTATACGCAGTTGCACTGGTGAAATTGTTATGCAGTGCATACAATGAAATTGATGCTTACCCATTCCTTGATTCCACCACCTTTTTACTGATGCCTTTTATAGATGTTTTCAAGAGTATTGTATGTGTTTTGCTCCCTCCAGATAGTAACACATCTGGCATCACTTTCAAATAAAAAGGAGACTCATCAGTAAAGAAAACTCGGCTTTATTCTGTGGTACTCCAATCATAATAATCTCTGTATCATTGCAGCTGAGCACATTTTACAGCCTGAGTTAATGAAACATAAATCATGAAAGCCTTTCAATTATGATATTGGGTAGCTCAAGATGAAATAAAACCCAAACAAGTGAAATCCTCCATCAGGTTTATTTTGGGCCACCCAACTGTAGTCAACCAATAGTCTAACCAATAGTCAAAGTACTGTAGCTGTAGTGAACTGCCTTGCAATCTGAATTGACATGAATTGTGTTTTCTTTTAGCAATTGCTGCTTAATAATGGTACTAAGAATCTGTTGTGACATATTTTTGACTATTTGATCAGGTTATCTGCATACATTACCTGTGTCTTTAGATCATTTTCAAATTATTGACTTGATGCTTTTAGGTGTTTCTAAATCTGTGTCAGCAGCTGTCCTGCTTCCTTTCTTGCAGTTGCATGCCATTTCTCAAAATCCATAAAATGCCTTTTCCACAATATATTCTGCCTTTCACAGACAAATATTTTAAACTGCTTATATAGTTCTTGAAATTGGAATCTAAAGCACTCCTTTCCGTATGTGCCAAAAGAGCGAACACAAAACTTTCTATATTTCAGTCATTGGCCTTCACTTAACATAAGAAACCTGTTTACAATTGCTCCTTTGATTTTTCCTGCCAATGTAATAAATTTTGTTAAGTACAAATAATAAAACTGGTTAGAAAGAAACATGGCCAATTAATGCATTTTGCCAAAATTTTTACATTTAACCAAAATGTAAAAATTTTGAGCACATTAGAGCAATATATTTTTTTAAGTTAATTGTTTCACGATAGTAGCAAGGGAATGCACAAAACTGGCTCCAGTAATAAACATTATAGCTACTCACATTACTTGTTTATATCAGCCTGCTAAATCTATCCCCCATAAATTTTATTCCATGTATTACTTTTCTTTTTGAACTGTTTTATTATTTATACATCATGTGATATACTTTTTTTCTCTTTAAACTATTACTTGTACACCATGTTGTGTGAAAACTTATTGTTTTATACCATGTTATATCTTTTTTGTACATTTTGTCCCGTTACACAAAAGTAAAAACTGGGGTACTTCTTCATTCTGGTAATTCACTGGGTGCTAGATTGGTACTATATGGAAGGTGAAAAATTCCGCTCTGTTTCACTTATTCATCAACTTTTGCACTTCATCTTCAGTAATGATGAAAAGTCACCCACTTCGTTCATCATCATGAACATTTGTGTGCCCATCTTTGTAAGCTCTAACCCATTTCTGCACCATTCCATCGCTCATAATGTTTACAAAGAATTTCAGCTGCTTTCTTATCTTTAGCACTTATAAAACAAATCACCTATTGTATTTCACAGTCAGCAGGATTCTTAAGCAGTGGAGCCATTTTAAATACTCAGAAACAAATGTTAACAGGGATGAAAATTTCTGAATGGTGTCTTTGGCTTGCGAACAGATGTAGATAAACAGTGCACATGTGCAGAATGTCGACCATAGCATTGCTGTGCCAGAATTTCAGAACAATACTTACTTCTAAAGCATGCCTCATACATAAGCAAGGGAAATAATATTTTCAGTCCAAAAGTTCCATTATTGAGTTTTCAGTGAATAAGCATGAAGTAACATCCCCAAAACACCTTTTCACCATTTTTAGAATAATGTTTCTGTGTAATTTTTAGAATAATGTTTCATTACTTGTGTTTTGTGTGTGTGATGATAACTCTTATATGAAACTTCTGAAAATTACCATTTTCTGTATTTAAGCCTTTTACATTTATATGCAGAGTTGATTAAATTTTGGGTAAAACTGGAAGTGGTACTTTGCTTGAAGCTCATACAGGCCCTAATCCTATATGTATCACCTGTATGACTTTGAGCACAAGAAACACACATAATATGACTGCTCTGCTAATGGGAAAAAGGGACACTCATTATTTTTACTTCCTGTCAACCTATATACACAGCCAAGGGAGATAATGCTTTTAGTCCAAAAATTCCATAGTGACTTTTTAGCGAATAAACACAGATCAGGATCCCTTCAACATATTTTGATTATTTTTACAGTAATGTTTGTGTATATGTGTGTGTGTGTATGTATGGGTGACAATTTTTTCATCCATGATAACTGTTATATAAAACTTTCAAATATTTATATTTTCCATATTTAATCTTTTGACATTTGTATAAAGAATTCATTAGATTTTGGATAAAATTGGACAACCTAAAGTGGTGCTGTAGCAATCACGTGGTGCGAGAGACCTCGGTAGTTGCTTGCTTGTGTCGCCATCTATTAGCAACAATGAGAGGTACTGCAGTGAACGAATGGGATTCGATCTTGTGACTGTTTTATTTGAGTCGAATTCTCTACTGCTAGCACAAAAGAGCACCTTTGCGCTGTATTCAAGAATTCCAACTCTCTCAAATTTATGTGCGTTGAGTTTTTCACGAGATCGCTACAGACTCCCCTCCCAAGCATTTATGATGTGATATGAGATGTTTGGTTTGTAGGCATGATTGCAAGCCCAGTACTTTTATGTGATTGATTGTTGCACTTTGATGGGCAGCGACTGTGCCATGGGGACATTTGCAGTTATTTCCATTGGTGGCTGGTGGAAATGGTTGAGAAACCCCGTTTGTTGACATGTGTTGCCGTTGAGTTATGGGGTGGAGCATATGTGATGGAGTGCCTCTTAGTGTGTGATGTAGTTCGTCATTTGTCCTCAGTGGAAGGAAGAGTGTGTAGTTCTCCGGGTTGTCAATGTACAATCACATGGTGCGAGAGACCCCGGTACTTCCTTGCTCATGTCGCCATCTATTAGCAACAATGAGAGGTGATGCAGCTCACGAGTGGGATTCGATCCTGGGTCTATTTTAATGAGAGTTGAATTCTCTACAACTAGCACAAAAAAGCTCTCTTGTGCTAGGTTTAAGAATTCCAAGTCTTTCAAATTTGCGAGCATTGAGTTGCTCATGAGATCAAATTTGCAAGCATGTCTTCTGGTTGCTCATTAAACCACCCATAACAGTCTTTAATGAGCAACCAGAAGTGATAATTCACATGAAGCCCATAGTAGTTTTTAATGGAGAACTACACCGAGGGCCATTACTTTATGACCACCCTGTTAATAATATGTAGAACCACCATTAGCCCTCAAAACTGCTGGCACCCAGCATGGCATTGACTCCACAATGTGGCAATATGTAGTCTGAGGTATCTAGTACCAAGTGCTAACCAACTGGTCCTTCAATTCCTGCACAATGTGAGAGGGTAGTGTGGCAGCACAAATTAGGTTTTCCAGGTGGGACCACAAATACTCTATTGGATTAATGTCATGTGAATTTGGAGGCCAAGACATGGCTTGAAAGGTCACTGGAATGTTCCTCAAACCACTCCCTGACAATGCGACCGTTATGACATCGTGCATTATCCTGTTGGTAAACACCATCCCCTACCCGAAATACTGTTGTCATGAATGTGTGAACCTGGGCTGCAATGATGTTCATGTAGCATTCAGATGTCAGGGATTGTTCTATGGGGATTATGGGTCCTAATGTGCTTCATGAAAGCATTGCCTACACCATAATACCCCCGCCACCGGCTTGTCTCCTCAACTGGGCATCCGGGAAACAGGGTTTCATTTGAAAATCGCCATATTAGCATACACCTGTCATGTGACAGACCAGAAAGTGCTATTCATCGAACCATGCAACTTTCTTCCGTTCTTCTAATGCCCAATTCCGATGTTTCTTGGCCCATTGCAGATGTAGTTGGCGATGATATGCTGTTAGTGCAGGGACATGCTATGGCCTCAGGCTGCGTAGGCCCAGAGGCCACGAAAAAATATCTTCAGAATCTATTTTAAATTGATTTTATAAATTTTGGGGGGAAAAGAGTCCTTTATTCCGCTCTTATGTACGAATGTCACTCAAAAACATCATTAAATTGCATTTGATAGTGGTCAGAATATTTTCGTTGAAATATGTTACACGAAACCTTTCGTGATTACAATACTTCCTTTTTACTTCGTACAAGGAAGTAAAAAGGAGTTTGTAATTAATTCTATGCCATAAAGTTTAGAAACAAATTAGATTTTATTTACAAATTATCAACAACAAGTGATAGTTTACTTAAAACTGGTGATATAAAATTGCTAAAACCCCATATTAAGACATTAGCAATCCCAGTATCTGAACATGGAATTGGCAGAGGTCATGTGCTGGCCGCATGAGATTTTTTTTTTATTTGTTATATTGGTGAGTATTTCAACAAATCCAACTTGTTTTAAAGTCAAAGTAATTAGAGTGAGAAAATAACTAGAGGGGCAAGAAAAATGTCTGAAAATTTTATAAAGTCCTTAAATCATTTGGATGCTAGATGTTACAAGCCAGGAGTTCTCAACCGGGGGGAATTTCAGTTTCAGGGGGTAATGTGATCACCCTTTTATTTATATGTTAAGTATTTAGTTTTAGTTTATGAATATAAAGAAAAACTATTTTTAAAAAAATACCAAAATTATCAACATTTTTTGCACTTTTTCTTGTTTAACTTATAGAACACATTAAAAAATAATCTAAATTTAAATAAATGTATATGCATTTTTCGAGTTTTGAAATTTAGGGAGGAATGATCATCTAGTAATGGTGAAGAGGATGCATGGAGCAAAAAAGGTTGAGAACCATTGTTATAAGCTTTCAGAAATGTACTATAGATTTTTCTATTTAGTTTTAAGAACACATAGAAATTAAATTATGTTATAATAAATTATTTTCTTTAAAGTGAACATAAAGGTCCATTTCCACTACTGCGTTATTAACATGCATTTCCCCAAGTGACTTTCCAGTGAGCGAATTCATTTTGATTGGCATCTGCTGTCTTGTCGACGGAACAGATGAGGTTCAACAATGTTCAACTTCTATCCTTACATCTGCAGAAGCATTGGGGTCATGTGTAAAAATGGAGCAATCAGGTGTTGTCACCAAAAATTAATGGCAACAGAAGTAGCGATGAATGGTGATGGATCACGGAAAGAATGTTTTGCTAGAAATTACTTTCATTTACTTTACTATTTTTTTGAATTAACATTATAATGAAAAATCTGCATACTGAAAAAGACAGCAATAAACTGAATTTAGTTAAAAAATTGAAGAGAAAAATAAGATAACTACAAGTACAGTACTAGTTTGCAGAGAGCAGTGATTACTCTCAAGAAAATCGGGTACAAAAAATATAATTACAAGTCCATGAAATAGCAAAATTTGTCCTGACAACTATTTTCTGGTTCTGCATACAGATTTACTTTTAATGAAAGCGAACATCTGACTATATCAAACTGCTATAGCAAATCAGATACGGTATTAAAAGATTTTTTTTTTCCTTTTGAAACAAGTAAATACTAATAATGTTACTTATAAATTAAATTTGATATCCTTTTAAATATTCTGCTGCATTAAAATGTATGTTAAATTTGTATTTCCCTATTTATAAAAATACCTTTTTGGCACATGGAATATACTTTTAGCAGTCCATCTAACTTCAATCGGAATGCCACTTTAAAATTATGTTTTTGTAAGAAATGCCCTAAAAGCTGAGAACAAACTCTGGTGAATGATAGCACACTGAAATAAGACCAAAAATTTAGTTTTAAGAATTCATTTTTTTTTATATAGTATATAAGCCAAAATTGACAAACATGTCAGTGTACTGATAGCATAGTGGTAAAGCTGATGGTAGCAGGGTTTACCTTTTGGGGTCGTGAGTTCAAATCACGTGCTCTTTTTCCACCCTGTTTGCAACTTTCTTAGCTCCTTCCAGTCTGATCTGTATTTGTGTTTTATAATTTATTTCTATTATTATGTGCATTAAATATAAGGTTATTTATGCTTTATTTCAATTTTCCCCACAAGGATTCATCTTGAAAGTTATAATATAATACGAATTTAAAGCATACTCCCTGTATATATATATGCATATACATTTGTTTCACTTTTATGTAAACGTACATACATGTGCTGAGACTTCCAGCTCTGTGATTTTTACAGCTCTAAACTTTCACTATCAATTAACATGAGACAGTAATAATGTTCTTAACATCTTTTTAAAAATTTATCATAATAATTGCTTTAAAATTCAGTCCAGTTGAAGTGCAGGAATTAATTAATTAAATATTTCCATTTTCTTTACCTTATGTATGTATATATAGAATCTTAGAATTTCAAAAACGTATGACCAAACTGGTTTATAAATCTCTCACTATATATATAAAGAGAAAAAAGCTTATCTTTATAACTTTTTCTATAAAATGAGATATGAATTTAAAATTTATAAATTAAAAATAGTGTTTTATGGATTTGCATAAAATATAACTGCACACAGTGCATTTTAAAACAAACGAAATTTCTAATAAATTAATCAACTACGACATCAAAGAAATTTATGCTAAAATTTTATATATTACCTATTTTATTGCCAAATTTGGGCATATTTGTAAAATATGCAATCTCACGTGGCAGTCAGTGGTATACAAGCATAGCAAATATTATGAAACTTTCCTTACAGTTGCTTTGCATTTTTAAAGTACCAGCTATTTTTAAATGTTTTAAACATTTTTATTTGTTTTGCAGTAACAGTACAGTACATTTTAGTTTTCATTATATATTACTTCATTAATATTCAAGGCTTCTAAAAATTCAAAGAAATCATTAAAAGTTACTTCAGCTTCTATGCAATTAGAGTTGTTCCTAATGTGCATTATAACCTTGCTTATATAAAAATTGCTAATGTGCTTTACTTTCACAGTTCATAAGCAGAAATAAAAATTTCCAATAACCTCGAATTTAAGTATCTTAAGAGTTTGAATCCTGTAAGTTAAATGCAGAGACATCTAGTGGCAATGAATGCAATCGACCACCAAATTTCCATACGCGTAAATCCAATGCAATAGTGTAAACAGTTGTCCGTCTGCATATCCGTTTCTCCCAATGACGTAATGCATTCGCAACAGACTAATGGAAATGAGGCTTAAGAGTTTCAAAAATAATTATAAACATGTTGAATAATGTTCTATGAGAAATAATTTTTTTTATATTTATTTATTTTTATATTTTTCAGATGAAAAAATTAAAGAAGTAAATAAATTCTTACAGAATTACATAGGAACACATAATTTTTACAATTTTACATCTGGAAGGTAAGCTTTTAGTTTTAGATGTACATACAAAAGCATATTTTTTTTAGTATGTTTTAAACATATAGAAATTTTCTTGCTTGAAAATTTAATCAGACATGTCGATCTATATATCTGAACATTTTTATTTGTACTTTTACCTTTATACATATAGATATTTACAGAGATTTTTCTGTTTTAGATTACCTGGTGATCCCAGTTGCAAAAGATATATTATATCATGTGAGGTAATGAATTGATGTATTTCATGTAAATGTAAATAATGAAGTTAAAAACTGAACTGTGCAATAAAACCTTTAACACAGTTATAGTTGTTTCTTTTAATATTTTATTTCCTGTATTTTGTTTATAATGTTATAACTGTACAATATATATTTAAGCATATTAGAATATTAATTTAAAAAATTGCCCAATGTTGAATATATGTTTTACAATGTTATAAGGTACTGAATATACTGTTTATTGCTACTCTGTTGAATGTCTGTTTTCTTGGTATATGCATTTTTTTATTATTATTTCCTATGTGTAAAATGCTTTTAAAGCTATTTTTTATTTGTCTGTCTGTCTGTTCTATATTTTAGAATCTCTGTTTTAATATTTTTCAATGTCTAAATTGTTAGAACTTTTTTTTTGGCCGAATACTTTGAATGATGTATGGTGTTGAGCTTTCTTACATATGTACCTTAAATAATTGCAGTATATATCTGCACTGCACATGTTTGAAAAAAGTAATGCTACATATGTTATTGATAATGCACTTTTGGAAAGACTATCAGAGTATATATATATGAGGTTGCATAGTTCACTATGGCAGTTCTCTTTAGTACACAGCTGTAACCATATGAATTCTAATCATTTAGAAGACTGTCATGAATCAAAAGGCCTTCTTGCCTTTCTCAGTTTCCTAAAGAGAGATACGAGAGTAAGTGAAGTGTGTTGTTTAAGAACTATAGGTTATGGAATTTGAAACTGAAGAATAAAGATAGCAAAATTTAGCTTACCTTTTGTGCACCCAGTAGCAGCAGTTAAATCTCCGAAACTTCATTCGTATGAGTGATATATCCATTAATGATAGGATGCATACTTAAGCACAAATCTTATTTATTCACCTGTAACTAAATAATATAAAGCGATGGATGCATTAATGTTTGCTTACAAGCACATATGAAAGCTCAATAAAAAGTAAAGAACAAGAGTATTATGGGATATATTAATTGGGTGTGGGTGATGTAGTTGGTATGGTTGATGCGCACGCACCTTGGCACCTTGGTTACCAGAAGTAAGTTCAAAAATAACATTTTCTTCTTCTCAAATGCCTTATTAATTTACAACAATCCCCCCTTCAATCATGCATTTGGGAAATATTAGAAATCAGATTTAGCTCACTTCTTAATTTCAGAAATTTTGGTTTGGGCAATGGCTTAGTGAAAATATCTGCAATCATGGAATTTGTATTGCAGTATGTTATCTGGATTGTTTTATTTTCTTCCATTTCTCTTAAAAAGAAATATTTAACATTAATATGCTTTAACCTGGTATTCATTTTTCTCTGTTTTATCAGAGTTATTGTGGAGTTATTGTCCTCATATATCTTAATGGGTAATTTTTGAGGTAGTTCAAAATCTTTAAGGAGATCTAATATCCATTTGAGCTCTTGAGCAGCAGTAGCTGCAGAAATAAGCTCGGATTCAGTAGATGATAAGGAAACACAATTTTGTCTCTTTGTGGACCAAAATATTGCTCTGTTTCCCAGAAAAAAAATTAATTTCCACCTGTTAAACGTCTCGTGGTTAAATCAAATACATAGTCAGCATCAGTATAACAGGAAAGTGCTGGTGGGCTATCAGAGTCAATTTTCAGATAAATGTTCTTTGTAGAGTTCAGGTATTGAATCACTCTTAGAACTGCTTTCCAGTCCTTCTCCTTTGGAGACTCATTTTTCCAGCTTAACAGATTCACTGCTAGGGTAATGTCTGGTCTGGTTACAGTGGCTATGTATAATAAGGCTCCGATGGCTTGCCTATACTTCGTATTGTCCACTGGTGGAGACACGTCCTCTTCCTTTGGATAAGAAGTATCCATTGGTGTGTAAGATGGTTTGTGGATATCTGGACAAAACATCATCTTCAATTTTTCTATTTTTGATTTTTGGCTCAATAGGAACTTGTTTTCATCTCTTTTGATGTTGATTCCTAAGTAGTTTCTGACTTCTCCTAAGTCTTTTGCTTCGAAAAATTCGTTGAGAGATTTGATTAGCCTTTTAATTTTTTCTTCACTTTTGCATGCTATAAGGATATCGTCGACGTAGACAATAATCATTATCGTGTCATTTCCATCTTTCTTTAGAAATAAGCATGGGTCTGCTGTACTCTGCGAAAAGTTACTGTTCTTTAATACTTCTTCGACTCTTTTATTCCATGCTCTAGCAGCTTGCTTTAATCCATAAAGAGCTTTTTTCAGTTTGCAAACTTTTTCTTCTTGTCCCCGTTGAATTGTACCTTCTGGTTGTTCCATGAATATTTCTTCTTTTAAATTTCCATGTAGAAATGCTATAGTGACGTCTACATGTCTCACGTGCATTTTACCATATGCTGCGACAGCAAGAAAAGTTCTGATAGTTGTATGTCGAACTACTGGTACAAAGGTATGATCGTAGTCAGTTCCGAATTTTTGACTATAACCTTTTACAACTAGTCGCGCCTTGTAACGAATGACTGTTCCATCTTTGTTTTCTTTCAGATTGAAAATCCATCGACAGCCAATAGGTTTCTTTCCTACAGGAAGCTCAACCAGTTCGAAAGTTTTATTTCGGGATAAGGAATTGATTTCTTCTTCAACTGCGAGCAACTTTTCCTTTTCTTCGGAATTCAATTTATCCAAGTCTTTAAAATTCTCTGGTATGGTTTTTATTGTGTTTGTTAAGTATCCTAGACATTCTGGTGGTTTCCCTTTCGTTTTCCTTTCTGATTGTCTTGGCTCAACTTCGGATACAACTTCGTGTTTTTCTGTAGTTTCTTTGTCGTTTTCAACATCTTCAGTCTTTGGATGGAGAGAAATTTCAATATTTTCATTCTCTGATAATTCTTCGACAAATTTAACGCTTCTACTGATTATTATTCGATTTTCACCTGTGTAGATTCTGAAACCCTTTGATCGTTGATCGTAACCGACAAAAATTCCTTCAATCGCTTTCTAGTCTAATTTTTTGTGATTTTTCTTATGTACATATACATAGGCTGTGCAACCAAATTGTTTCATATGAGCTAAATTAGGTTTTCTTCCGCTCCATAATTCATAAGGCATCTTGTCACAAGCTCTGGTTGGAAGACGGTTCTGGATGTAATTTGCTGTATTTACAGCTTCACCCCAGAATTTGTTTGGAAGTCGGCTTTGGGACAGTAGGCACCTGGTCATCTCAATAAGGCTTCTGTTTTTCCTTTCACTCACACCGTTCTGAGGAGGCGAAAAAGGAACAGTTAATTGATGTTTGATGCTGTTATTCGATAGAAATTCCTCCATTTTCTCACTGGTATAAGTGTCTGCATAGTTCGTCCAAATTTATTTCTTATTATACCGACAAAATCCTTTAATTTACTAAGAACTTCATTCTTTTTAGCGAGCAAATAGATGGCAGTGTATCTAGTAAAGTCATCAATAAAGGTTGCGAAATAAAGTTTTCCACCAATACTTGGAGTAGGCATAGGCCCACAAATGTCACTATGTATAAGTTCCAGTGGTTTTCTTGCTCGAACACTAGCAGCTTTTGGATAAGGAATTTGTTGCATTTTATTTTTTATGCATTCTGAACAGCTATCATTATGAGTGCAATTATCTAATTTTATCCCTTCTGCAAGATTTTCACTTATTAATTGTCTGATTGCATCATAACTTCGATGACCTAACCTTGAATGCCATATTTGTATACAGTTTTTATTTTTACATTCAACTGCAAAATTAGCGCTTTCTGGTTTTTTGATGAAAACAATTTTATATAAACTGCTATCGTCAGAATATGAGCACATAATTAATTGGCTATCCTTTTTTACGTAACAATTTTCCTTTTCGAAAGTAACAGAATATCCATTACTAGCAATTTGTTTAACAGAAATCAAGTTGCTCTTTAAATCATTAACGCAATAAACATTAGTCAATCGAATTTTCTGAAATCCACATTCATCTTCTAAATCAAGGTCAATAAATCCTCTGCCCTGCGAATATAAAATTTTTCCATCTGCTAAAATGATTTTCGCTCGAGAATCCTCATATGTCAGTTCAGTAAATAAACTTTCATCTCCTACCAGATGACTGCTTGCGCCGGAATCCACGTAAAAAATTTTCTTATTTATATTTTGTTCTGAGCAATACCGCGGAGTAATTATTAAACCCTTTTCATAAACAGTACTTTGGACTGGCTTTGAAACATGCCTGTGAGTGTCGGATTCACTGCGTCTCTCTTCGAAAGTGTCTGCGCTCATACAATGTCGGGTCGATTTTCCGACATGTTTGGCCACGCGAGTTTCTGATTTCGAGTTGTCAGGACAAGAATTATTACTTTTGTTCTGCAATTTAAAACAACGCTCACGAGTATGACCACTGCGTTTACAAAAGATACAGAATTTCTTTTGTCTACTATTATCATAATTTCTAGCATTTATTGCAGATTTAAACGCCGTTGAAGAATTAGAGCTTCGATCTGCTTGTTGTTCTAGTCTTCTGTTATATTCGTCAGTGAGTTTCGTTTTTACAAGATCTGTAGTTATAAGAGTTTCCTCTCTAGCTTCAATGGCAGTTATAAGATTATTGTATGATTCCGGAATTGAAACTAACATAAGTGCGGCTACGTGCTGATCCGGAATGTTCTCACCAATAGCTTTTAGTCTTTCGACTAAGTCCATCATATGAGTGATGTGTGCAATCATATCACCATGTTCAGCCATTTTTATAGAATATAATTTTCTCAGAAGATATAATTTGCTGCTCAAATTGGAGCGCTCATGAATTGACTTTAATTTCTGCCATGTACCGGCAGTAGTTGTTTCATCTTTAACATGAATAATCTGAGAGTCGTCAATGCATAGATTTATTATAGCTCGTGCTTGTTTATCCCTCTTTAAAAATTCATCATCAGGTTTAGAAGGTGGGGGAGAATAAAGAAGATCATCTAACCCATCACGCATTAAAAGCATTTGAATCTTGAATTTCCAAGTAGCATAATTTTCGGAATTCAGTTTCGTTATTTGCATACAGTCTTTAGGACTTGACTGTGCCATTATTAATTCTTATTTAGCAGTTTCAGAAAGTTTATATAATATATGCACAGTTTAAATTTTAGTTTCGGGATTTACAACATTCAGTCTCATAATCTATGAAGAATAAAGATAGCAAAATTTAGCTTACCTTTTGTGCACCCAGCAGCAACAGTTAAATCTCCGAAACTTCATTGGTGTAAGGGATATATCCATTAATGATAGGATGCATGCTTAAGCACAAATCTTATTTATTCAGCTGTAACTAAATAATATAAAGTGACGGATACATTAATGTTTGCTTACAAGCACATATGAAAGCTCAATAAAAAGTAAAGAACAAGAGTATTATGTGATATATTAATTGGGTGTGATTGACGTAGTTGGAGTGGTTGATGTAGTTGGTATGGTTGATGCACGTGCACCTTGGCATTTCTAGGGTTACCAGAAGTAAGTTCAAAAATAACATTTTCTTCTTTTCAAATGCCTGATTAATTTACAACAGAAACTACATGTTGCTTCTTAGTAAAGTCCATAATCTGGGGTTTCATCATAAGTACATCCATGTATCTGGTGTAAAACCTGTTGGATGTTTATTGATTGAATTTTGTGCAATGATTTGATTTAAAGCTTGCATATTTGATTACTGTTTTCAGTAGCAGAAACATCTATTTAAGCATAATGTTTAGTTCTTGTTGTCAGCTTTTGCTTATAGGTTATGATGATTTGTGCTGTTTTTCTATAATTCAAAACACATTTTCTACCAGAAGTTTGTAACAGACTTGCTGCTGAAGGAAATTTTTAGTTCCACCCTTAAGTAAAATAAATATAGGCCAGTTTTTGAAAGAAAATCCTTTACGAAATCATGTTTTATTTCCTTAAAAATATGGTTCTTTCCTTTATACTGTAGGCATGTATTTGCATTAACAAAGAAGTAAAGGATTTTATGAATATAGCTTCAACATTACACGTAAAAGCATTTTGTAAACACAAAGTCTAGCTTTTTATATTATTATTCCTTCACAGCAGAAAGACCATTTAGTTAAATGTTCATAATGTTTTCAAAAGTTAAGATATAAAATGTTTCATATTTTATGTAAAATTTGTGGAGACATTTGTGATTAATAGTTAACTACGAAATTAATCATGAGTGCTGTTTTTACCTTTAAGGTAAAATTTGCTTTAACTCTTTATTGAAAAGTAGAATATATATATGAGGATTGTTAATATAACCTAAATATTCTTTTGCATAATATGTTATTGAACAGAATAATATTTTGATAATTATCTTGCTAAATGTGCTTTTCTTTAGTTTCTAAATTATTAGTATTGTATCATAAATATTTGCATTATGTAAAATTGAAAGTCAAGTTCATGATTTCAAAACTATATCATAATTACAATGACTTTGTATTGACAAGTAGTTTTTATTTAATAATGAAAATTTTTTCTCTTATATTAAAATACTGGTTTTTAAACAATGTCCTTGTTGATGGCTGGATATTTTTTTTTCGTGTGTATTAGAATAAAAGATTCTTCTTGTATAACAAAATGTGAAATGAAAAAATATTTATTTTAGTATTTTTTATATATATTTCAATGTAAATTTCAGTGTGGTCCTCCATTTGAATCCTGTGGTCTAGAATTTTCCGTGATAAAAGTCAAAGGACAAAGCTTTATGCTTCATCAAATAAGAAAGATGGTAGGACTTACTATAGCATTCATGCGCAATTTGGCTGATGACAGTATTTTAGAAAAAATTTGGCTTAAGGAAAGGGTAAGATAATATGCTTTGCAATTTAAAATTCCGTTTCAATCAGTATCTTTTTCACTACGGATATTTAAAATTAATATTTTTTAAAGTAAGCTATTCTAAATATTTATGCTTTTAATAATTATTAATATAATAGAACTAAAGTTAAGACCTCTAAATATTCTGGTGCATTCAGGACTTTAGCCATACTAGATTATCCAACTAAAATTGCATAATGCTGCAAAACAGTTCCCCCGCCCTTCTTAGTGAACATACTGAAGAATGAAAAAAAAGTGCATGCAATAATTCTGAAAGCATATATAATTAAATAAATTCATTAGTAGGTAAACTGATTTCTAATTTAGTTACATTAAGTAAGTTTTACTTTGAATAGTCATCATTACAAATGCAGGAAGTCTCTTCAAGTAAGGTTGTTCATCTGCTTCATAAATTCTGCTCTCCTTGCTCCCTTCGTTTTCAAAAAAACTTTGCATGTGAATATTCATTATTTCTCCAATGTTATACTTTTTATTTTTGCAGCAAATTATACAAATGTGTTTAATACTTCATTAGCCTGATATCAAGTGATCTTCAGTTTTCTTTCATTCTTCTGTATGAGAATCTTCCATGGCCTGCATATCTGAGTGCATACTTTATTGAATCCAGTGCTCAGTAATGTTCTCATGACTAATATAGTGCCAAATATGGGAAAATGACAGCCTGCCAAGCTCTTTTACAAAGTGACCCTTCTTGAATGCATTCAGCTTTCAAAATTGTTGCTGAATTTATTTCAAAGGTGTAACACTCTTTACTGGTAGTAAGAGTCTTCAGTCTACATTGCAATACATCAGAAGTAGTCAGAATAAAAATTGCATATAGTAGATTACCTTTGAAGGTACATCGATAAGCCTTGCCCTTGCTGACATTATTTGCATGAATAAGTAGGAAACTTAAATCATTTGAATATTGAATGACAAGCCTGCATGCTTGATTTCATTCATGTAGATTGCTGTTGTTGTGCATACCTCCCACTTCCTTTTTTGGATGGCCGGTGCATATTTAATTATTATATTATTTTGGAGGGCCACTGCATATATATACATTTAAAAAAATCTCATAATTTTATTCATTAGTAATAATTATGTAGCATTTGCTCATAATAATTAAGACTATGCAATGATGGATCAATTTATTTAAGGATTATAGGAAAATTTGTTTATTTTGTTGTATTTGTTTGTGATTATAGGAAAATTGTATTATAGGAAAATTTAAAAAAATAGTATTTCGTTAAACTTTAAAAATTTTTTATTTGTGCAGTACAAAGTCTGAGATCCAGACTCATCGGGACTTCGACGATTCTGGATTTGAGATTTTTGGGAATATTAGATCCTCAGTTTAAAGCTTGTAAGATGGCATGTAGAAATTATAAAATTAAAAATATGAAATCGCGATTTATGAAATAATGAAGCATTTATGATCTAAAGGATAACAAAATTTACGAAAAAAAGCTTAATATTTTATTTGTTTACTTTATTAAACATTTCTTTCAATGTAAACTGTTTGGGTTGCTTTTTTTGTGCTAATATTTTCTCTTGAATTCTGTAGTCAGACATAATTTTTTATTCGGTTACAAGGTTCCATTATTCAAGTCCTATAATTGCTGTATTTAACTTGTGAATAAAAATTTTTCCATTTTCAGTAACCTATCTGTTACTTTCCTCACTATTGGTAGTGGTATTTGCTGGATCTAGAACCATACTGTAGATTTAGCCATCCGTTAATTGATTGATAAATAGGACATTGTCATTTACAATGAAAAACTTCTGCTATATCATCTTCATTTATTACTGTTTCTCCACATTTTTTAAAAAATCCATTAATGGGAAAATTTAACCTCTGGTTTGTGATAACCAAAAACCTTCACATTCGTGGCTATCATATTCATCAACTTCACCCATGCTGGCTGGCCATAAATTATGCCAAGCATTTTTTAAAGTATCTGGAGACACATCTTCTCATGATCTTGTGATGCTCCACAAAGCAGATTTTTTGCTAAAATATATCAAAAACTCTTGAATACTTTTGCCACTATTCAAGAAATTTGACATGGATTTTAAAAATTCTACTGTATATTTGCATTTCAACGTGCACACTATTCCAATGTCCATAGGCTGAATGAGTGACATACAGTTTGGAGACAAGAATAATATGGATACATTATCTTTCACTAAAATTTTAAGTGAAGTATAAGCTGAACATCTGCCTACAATCAGGACAGTTTTTGTGTTATCATGTAAACCCACCAAATTCATGTTGCGGAGCCTCAAATAAAAAATGATTTTCCAACCAATCATTCATTAAATGCTTCTGTCACCATGTTCTTTTATTTGCTCAATATATAACAAGGAAAATCTTTACTCCTTTAAATACTAGAGGTCATGTATTTTTTCCAATTACAAAAAGTTTACACTTGTGTGTTCCTGCAGCATTTGTGCATGCTAAAATTGTTAAGTCTCGCTTTGAAATCTTTGACACCAGTCGAAGTCTTTTCTGTAGAGGTTGCCAAGGTATTTCACAGTACATACTGCCAGAAAAGACCAGTTTTATCAGCTCTGCAAATTTGTTCTTGAGGTATGTTTTCACTATTAATGAGTTCAATGAATTCATCTGCAAATAGTTCAGCACTTCAGTATCAGTTGAAGCTTTCTGACCTGAAATTTTTAATTGCCTTATATCATGGCAACTTTTTAATTTGGTTAACCAACCTGTCAAATATGTGCACTTAGTTTTTAAGTTCATTTCTTCATGAAATATTTTGGCTTGAGCCAATAGTATTGGAACCGTCAATATAGCATGCTCTCGCTGCAGTGCTCTCTGACCTGTTCAATCATCACTTTGTCATGAACATCACTTCGCATAACAAATAATTTTTCTGTTATTCATTGCAAATGGGGTGTCGGAATCCATAAAAGTTCCTATTTTATGTTGTTCATTTCCAGTTTTATGTCATATAGATTTGACTTTCCAGTGCCATACTTCTCGCATAATTTTGATACGGATATACCTTTATCCATTTTTTACAGCATTACCACTTTTTGTTTAATGGACATCGAAACATGCTTTTGCTTTGTAGATCTTGTTGCAGCTCCAGAATTAGAAACTGTTTTTGACATGATAGAAAATTGAAACTTTAATTTTCATCAAGCTGCTGTAATAAAAACAGCTTTCAAAGAATAATTAAGCTAGATCAAATCAGAAAGTTAAGGAACAGAATAGTATACTGTATTGACTGAAATTCCTTGGAATCAGTAAAGTATAATTTTATCCTAGCTTAATATCGTGGCTATGTATCATGAGATTGGCGACAAAAGACAAATTGCTCCACTAAATTTTGTCTTGCTTCTATCATGCACTGAGACAATTCATCCTCCCTATGTTCTAAATTTCTGTGACCCCTAAATATTGGTTTCCAGTGCTTTCTTTAAATTTTAAAAATATTTTCATCTCTTAATTTTGTTGCTCGGTCTTCTCTAAATTTCAAAAATCTTGTCTTCCCTAAATTCTGTGGCCCGATGCGGCCATACCAGCTCTGCCACCAGTTCGGGGTTTATGTGAAAACAAGTCTCTTCTTAATTGAAATAGCACTAAATGTAATCTTTTGGCCTATGAGTATTATTAACAAAATCTATTTTTATCATATGGAAAGATACTTTTGTTAAATTTTTCCTCATCAGTATTTCTTAGCACATTTAACTTGAATCTGTAATCATTGCCAAGCATAACAATATCAACATAAAAGGTTACCATACTCTTTGTCCTAATATTAAGAAAAGAAAAAAAAGTTTGAGCATCACAGCATGAGTCATTACTCAAGTTGTCATGTATTGATAAACATGCAGTGATGAAAGCAAAATATAATAAATAATGATTCACTTGGTTGGCATCAGGGATAATCATCAAAATATTAGTAGGTGTAAAATTAATGATATTTCTATGTAGATTGTTTTGGTTTGAGATGTATGCCAAGCAGATACGCGACTACAGAGCCAAATTATTGATCACACAAATTTCTGCTAAATTATTTTTCTTCAATAATGAGGTATTTATTTAGTACCAAAGAGAAATAAAGAATCGGGACTCTCTACGTGTTTTACCTCCGGGGGGGAGGAATCAAATGTGCATGCGTTTAAAAACAGAACGTTGTTGGTGGTTTTGAAGTCCAGATTTTAGATAGTTCCAGGTATTGGAAGTCCTGATCTCAGACTTTCTACTACATTTCTAAGTAGTTTTTTATTTAAATTATTTTCATTTTAGTAAAAATTGTATATTCTGAAGTATTGAATGTCGCTAGTTTTACTACTACTATTACTACATATGTGCAAAATTAAGAGAATTTGTTATATTGAATTTCCAGAAAAACTAATGGGCACATTTAAATGAAATTTAGTGTGAATATACATTTATAACAGATAAAGAGATGTATCATTCAAAAGCCATTTTATATATGCATTTTTATCAGTCTAATATGGGGTATGGTCTCCTCTCACTGCCAAACAGGTCACACAATGTGACCACATACTGGACAGGAGGAAGTTGAGGAGTCCCTGTGGCAGTCAATTCCATTCATGCAGCAAAGCAGTTTTCAACTCTGGAATGGTTTTCAGAGGAGGATGGTGAGAGGAAATTACCTTTCCAAGAGCATCCCAGACATACTGTGTAGGGCTGATGTCAGAATGAGATCTGGCTGGCTGATCTATACAGCAAATATCCTCTTTTTTCAGGTAATCATTGACCAGCTGAGCCCTATGTGGATGAGTGTTGTCATCAGTTAACAAGAACCTGAGATCAAGTTCACCCCTGAAAAGTCAAGCATAGTGCCAGTGTAGCTTTGTGTGTTACATCAGCTCTGGCAGTGGCCCTGGTTTCAGTTAAACTTTGCTAGATTTTGAACATTCTTTCATGTGCGCTAATTTTCATAACCTTGTGGTCTGAGTGAATGTATGTGACATGAATCTAAAGGAAAATAGGACTATGACTAAATTAAGTGGACTAAGTGGATTTGACGTATTTTTCATTATTTATATTCTTAAGCAATCTAACACTATGATTTAGCTAAAGAAAAACATAACTTTAAATGATTCTTCGGTGCTTAAAATTTCTAGTGTTTGCAGTTTTGAGGGAGTAAATGGAGAAATTGAAATCATTAAAAGCATTTTCCAATCAGAGATCTGCATGATCTCTGTATTGTTCATAGCAATCGGGGAGCCTTTGTCAAACACATGCCGAGGTGTTCAGCCATCCAATTTAATGCCTGTCCAAATCGTTCACCACCATAATGATCCTTTTCCCTGATGAGGGAGAGATGGTATCATGTCCTAGGCTCTCTCCAGATACAGGTATGCTCAGAATTAGTGCCCTGGCTGAATTTCAACACATCTGGGAAATGCACAGTGTTTCACTAAAGTCTGGGAAATGGTGCATGTTGTCTGCACCTTGTTAAACGCATTCTCTTTTGTACTGCTGTGAGTGAGACACAAACAGCAGGTCTTCTGGCATACAGCCCTATTTTATGAAGCCTTTGGGCAACTGCAGACCGTGAAACTTAGGTTTCAGTGGCAGCATATAGCTCACATAAGAGTTGTGAAGCTGTAACAGTCCTGGATCACTTCACAGAAAGTGCCAAATAACCATCCTTACAATATGGATCCAGTGTCCTGAAACTGTTCCCACAAATTGCAGATGATACTAGGCATTGCATTAAGGTTTGTATTCATCTGCACTTGTAATTTCCTGTCTAACAACAATTTTCCATCTCATTTCATCATCCATACATTCGTAGCTACTCATTTTACCTGATACCTGATAAAATTTACCCAACTCTTGCGAGAAATGCAGCAACTATCACGAAGTAGTACAATCGCGCAAATTGCTGAAAACTCCTCATATGCGTATATCCCCTCCACAGTCACAGCTCTGCAGACATGTTCATGTATGTTAATGCATTTAACTGAGTATTTACCTAATTCTTCGGCAGCATAATTAGTACCTTTGGTTCAATACTTTTCACAAAGATAGACATAATTTGTTAATTCTCTTAATTTTGCCCACAAATGTATATATTGTAAATATTTCTCCATAAATTTTATTGTTTACTTTTATTTTTGTTTTATTTTTTAATCATTTTTCTTCTACAATAATTTTACTAATATGTTTTACAGATTGACATTCCAAAGGCACCTGGATTAGGTCTAATGTTAGAAGAGTTACATTATGACTGGTATGATTCAAAGTATGGATCTGACGGCATGCATGAACCATTAAAATGGGATGCATACAATGTAAGGAAAAAAATTTCCAGGAATTGTTTATTTTCCTTGCTTTAAAAATATGTGTATGTATACATGTATATTTGTCTTTTTATAGTGCTGGAGTAATATTTTTATTCCCTTTCATGAAGTGTATAATTCTTTATTCTATCATGGAGAGAATTCATATCAAAAGTTCATTGGACATATTTTGTCACGATTGGTAATTCAATAAAATTACCTGAAATATCAAACATAACTGATAATAATTAAGACTGAAATTTGTTTATGAGGTGGTTTCTCAAGTTTCATGATCAAGATCTGAAGGGCAAGGGGATGAGTTTCCTTAAACTGCCCTCCCTCAGGATATTCTCTGTCAAAATTAGGAAGGAAGCTTAACCCTTTCATGACAATTGTCACACATATGTGCCATGAAGAAATGCACTCATTTCCTGACTGACACGCTGGCATGCCAGAGTGTGTTTTGTCATCAAACATTTCTACTAGTGTCTTGGAACATTTTAAAAACTATAACTTTGCCACAAGATGGCATTGTATGTAAGTCCATAGGATTTGAGATACATGTAGATTTAACTTTCTACTTGAAATGAAAGAAATATGACTGACTTGGGGGGGAGAAGCATAATGTAAACAAACAGGGCTTGTCTCTTTAACTCGCCACATGATACACTACAAAGTCCGAGATCCGGACTTGTTGGGACTTCAGCAATTCCGCATTTGGGATTTTTTTGGATATTAGATTATCAATTTAAATCTAGTAGCATGGCATGCAGAAATTATAAAATTAAAAATATGAAATCGTGATTTATGAAATAATTAACATTTATGATCTAAAATTTACAAAAAAAAAAAAGCTTAATATTTATTTGTTTACTTTGTTAAACATTTCTTTTAATGTAAGTTGTTTAAGTTGCTTCATTTTTTGTGTTAATACTTTCTCTTTAATTCTATAAGCAGGCATAATTTCCTGTTCAGTTACAAAGTTCCACTGTATAAGCCCTGTAATTGCTGTCAAGAATTCTGACTAAATTCTCAATCAAAATTTTTTCATTTTCAATAGCCTCTATGTCACTTTCTTTACTATCGGTAACGATATTTTCTGGATTTAGAATACAGATTTCACTGTCCGTTAATTGATTGATGATTGGAGCATTGTCATTGGAATGAAAAACTTCAGTTATATCATTTTCATTTATTACTGTTTCTCCACATTTCTTTACAAAATCCATATTGGAAAATTTCACCTTTGGTTTGTGATATCCGAAAACTTTCAAATTTGTGTCTATCATTTTCATCATCCTCCCATGAAATATGATAGCTGGACATAAATTATGCCAAGCATTTTTTAAAGTATCTGGAGACACATCCTCCCATGAACTTGCGATGCTCCACACAGGAAATTTTATGCTAAACTAGCACTTTTTGTTTACTGGACATCGAAACGTGTTTTTGCTTTGTAGATCCTTTTGCAGCTCCAGAATTAGAAACTCTTTTCGACATAATCAAAAGTTCAAGCTTTAATTTTCAGAAAATTGCTGTAATATTATCAATTTGCAAAAAATAATAATCTGGATCAAATTAGAAGATTAAGGAACAGCGAAATCTACTATATTAACTGAAATTCCTTAAAATCAGTAAAGTATAATTTTAGCCTAGCTCAATAGCATACGCTATACATTATTGGCTATGTATCATGAGATTGATGATGAAAGACAAGTTGTTCCACTAAATTTTGTCTTGCTTCTATCACGTACTGAATTAAGCTTGAATTATATTAATTCAGTTATTTATTATAACATAACATTTATTTCTTGTGCGTGCTTAAGGCTAATCTGAGTCAGGAATAAATAAACTTCCACATAATACTTAAGGCTAATGGAGGGCCATCGCTAGATATCGACTGATGCCTATGCGGTTCCTAAATTATGCTACAAAATGCTTCCCTAAGTTCTAAATTTTTGCCACCCCTAAATTTGGTATTATGGTGATTTCCCTAAATTATAAAAATTTTGTCACAGGTTGCTTCTCCAAATTCCAAAAATTTTGTATTCCCTACATTCTGCGGCTCAGTGCAGCCAAACAAGCTCTGACACCGGTTCTGGGTTTATGTGAATAACATATCAGTTATTCTTAATTCAAATAGCACTAAATGTAATGTTTCTGGCTACAGAAACTAGTTGACTAAGTCAAAGAAAACAAGTTTACAGAAGAGTTTATGTCCAGTTACATCTGAAAATCAGGGCAATACTATGTCATACATAGCATTTCCCTAACAATCAACATGTCCAAACATTGCATTTCAGTAATATCATTCATGACTTCATGAGATATTCTCCAGTGTTCTCTTGCAATGTGGTTGAAAGACTGTGATTATAATTAAAGGACACCATTTGGAGTAGTGATCATTGGCTTATGTACTTCATTTTGCTCATGGTGTTCAATTGCAGACACCTCTCAACGGGTATTACGAACTGTCATCACTTCTCAAATCTAATCCAGAAGTGTCAAAAGAATTAATATTCTGAATCTGTAAATATTTTCATCTTCCCATATTGGAGTTGAAGTTTTATAATTCTCTTAAATTCTTTTCTGTTGCTTAACTCACTATTATGTACAATATCTGGAACTTCTCAGAAATATTGTGGCTGGGATGATTAAATCAGCGGGTTGATAGCAGTTGCTGGCATATGCATCTACTATTAGCTTCTGGTTCTTTGATTAGGTTATGACATATATCAGTGATGTATGAATGATGCTAACTGATATTCAAAGGGGTTATCTAACTAATAACAGCAGTATAGTGTTATATCCTAACTGAAGCTATTGCCTACCTGCTTGGAAATTTTTAGATTACTCCATCAGTTGATGTTTTTGTGATTGAATAATAAATATACAAATGATGTTTCCATTTTATGTAATATTAAGCATTATTTCTATCAGTATCATATTAATTCATTTTAAATGTTCTAAACTAAATTAGTTTTAAAATCAAAGAATTATGAAGTTTATTTTAATTTACATAAATAATTTTTTTATTTAATTTGCTCTGTGAATTTTTATCACTGCAGTATTGGCTGCGTTAGGTTGGTTTTGCGATAGCAAAACATAAATATTTGCATAGCATAAATATAGCATAAATATTTGCATAGCATAAATATTTTCCAGTTAGTGAAATGTGTAATAAATGGAAAACAATTTGTTAATAAAGTTCTTTCTCTAAAAAATCTTTACTGTCAAAAATGAGATAATTTATTATTAAAAAAACATTAAATGTTATATAGGCTGTACCAGAAAAAAAAAATGATTTGGGTAATCAAAATAAACGTAATGTTACCAACATATAGGAGGTGAAAAAAGTGCGATTGCCATTTGTAAAAAAAGCCATTAATTGTTGTCTTTACTCTAACAGATTTCAGTTCCCATTCCTTATTTATATCCTGATGGTTATTTTCATTACCAGCTTCTAATTAGTATAAAGGGTAGATATCTCACCTAGCCAACCACTTTTCATTTGATGTCGCATGCTAGCAGCGAGAAATTTTTTCCATTGATATTTTCTCCCCTTTTCCTGAAGTCTTTCTATTGAACCAAGTATCATTTAATATTAATTAAAGACTAGCCTTTCATTTGAAATATTTGCCTGTATTTTGTTCTATTCCAACTCTCCAAAGTTTTATATTCTATAAATAGCATTACTGCAAGAACATTCAATCAATGGCTCATAATTATTTTACTTTATGTGCATATTACATCTGGAGCATTTCAATGTATATTTTTTGATAATAGAGCTGAGCAATAAAGTCACTCAACACTGGTAGTTTGACCTCGGCTCGATTCCAGGCAAATGAGCTGACTGCATTGGTGTTTCCTTGGTTTTTCCCATGTGTAATGGGAATATGAGCCAATTTTTCTTAGGAAGTCCTTCAAAAAGGCATCCCTTCCCTTAGGTAGGTAGTCCTAGTGTGATTTACCATAATCAAGTAAACCAAATCAAGGTATTATCATAGAGCTGTATTAATGCCTGATATGCTCAGCAAACCATCACCATATTATGCATCTCTAGAATGGTTTGGAGACCACTTGGGCATAAAGAATATCATGAGAATGTTATATATTTCATCACAAGCAATTTCAGTGTATTAGAATTAAAATCAAGAAATTTGGAAATTAGCCATATCTATCAGGCATTTTCATATTCAAAATCATCTTAAGATAGGAAACCAAAGCAAACATCCCTTTTGATTATATTTTGAGTAGTGGTTATATACACAGTCCAGTCACATTAATGTGACCATCTGTCAAAAGCCAGAATAACCACCTTTCGCAGAGCGGACTGCTGCGAGACGTGCAGGAAGAGAGTCACATAGGTCCCTGAAGGTGTTCTCTGGGATGTTGAGCCATGCCGACTCTAATGCCGTGGCCAGCTGCGCTAGATTACGCGGTTAAGGATCCATGGCGCGAACAACTCGATCGAGATGGTCCCACAGATGCTCGATTGGGTTTAAGTCAGGTGAGTTTGCTGGCCAGGGGAGGACGGTAAACTCATCCTGGTGCTCTTCGAACCACGCACGTACACTGGCAGCTGTATGGCACCTCGCATTGTCCTGCTGGAAGATGCCATCATCCTGAGGAAAAACAATGCGCATGTAGGGGTGAACATGGTCCGCAAGGACAGATGCGTACTTGTATTGATCCATTGTGCCTTCCACAATGATCAGTGAACCTAGAGAATGCCAGGAAAACATTCCCCAGACCATAATGCTCCCGCCTCCAGCTTGGACCGTTCCGGCAATGGTTGCAGGGTGGTTCCTTTCAGAGGTTTCACGCCTTATACGCCAACGTCCATCTGTCCGATGGAGCATAAAACGCGATTCATCCGAAAACGCAACCTGTCGCCACTCAGTGGACGTCCAGCTGCTGTACTGGCGTGCAAATTCTAGCCTTCGCCGTCGATGAACAGCAGTCAGCATAGGTGCACGAACCAGGCGTCTGCTTCGGAGGCCCAGACGCAGCAATGTTCGCTGAATAGTACTTTGGGAGACACTTTTGGTAGCCCCTTGGTTCATTTTGGTGGTCAGTTGCTCAACGGTAGCCCGTCTATCTGCCCGAACGCATCTCCGCAACCGTCGTTCGCCTCTGTCATCTATGGCCCGTGGTGCACCACATTTGCCACGTCGCTGATTTTGGACAGTCCCATTTTGCCATGCACGGTACACTTTTACCACGGCGGCACGCGAACAGTTCACAAACTCAGCCGTTTCGGAAATGCTTCCACCCTTGGCCCGAAAGCCAATGATCATGCCCTTTTGGAAGTCGGATAAATCGCTTCGTTTCTGCATTACGCCAACGATTGAAATGTTTTCCGAAGCCCTCACACACCCTTTATATACGCTCAACTGCACTGTGCTGCCACCTGCCTTCTGTGATTGGTTATTTAACTCTGACATGGAAAGTACGTGGTGGTCACATTAATGTGACTGGACTGTGTAAATGCATATCAGATTTTAATAGAACCAGTACAGTCATTTTCTGTACTTCTCAGATTGAATAAATTGTTCATTATTAAAAAGTAATAACACATAATGACAATGTACTAAATTACAACACATCTCTTTTTTTTTAATAAATTAATGCTATAATTTAATGAGTTTTTAGTTTGATATATGGTTGTATTATTTAAATTGTTTATCCTTTGCAGGAATTCGTTGAGACATTTAAACAAGAAAAAATATGTGCAAATATTGCAAAAACAGAGAGAGAAGAAAAATCGTATCCTTTAATGTGTTTCAACATCTTTTATGTGTTTTAATGAATTCAAAATGTGATACATTTTCTGTTCTAATAACATGTTGCTATATTTTGATAGTACAATGTATTTAACAGGCAGAATATTCAAATATATATGTATACATATGTGTATGTCAGTTATGTTCAGGAAAAGGATTTCCAAGGTAAATAGTATTAGACATTAAAATTATAAGTTGTGAACAAAGGATTTATTTAAAATTAGATAAAAAAAAAGGAAACTATTTGATCCTGCATTTTAGCAAACATTTTCTTAGCTCCTGAAGAAGCACAAAGTTTTCTTTTCCCTCATGAAAAAGAGAAAATAATGTCCAATGACCTTTAAAATCTACAAAACTGTATTCAGAATACATGAAACTAAGCTTGCTTTTTTATCTCTTGCTTAACTCAAATGAGTTTCTCATCCAATATGATCAAAGGATGTATGATTGAAATAGAGATTTATAAAGTTCTTTATATAATAAAGAATTCAAATCATAGCTTAACTTCATAATTTATTAGTAAATCAAATCTCTCCTAATTTCTATTGTGATATTTGGTAAAAAATTTCAAATGCAGACTGCAATCATATTAATTTGTTGTAATGTTAGATGGAAATAAAAGAAAATGCATGAATTAACTATGTAGCTTTAAATAATTATTTAATCGACTACAAATGTAGAAGTATGTTTAAAATTTTAGACTTAGCACATACGTGCTTCTTTGCTTCAGTGGTGAAAGCACACTTGCATTACCTTAAAGGCATAGCTAGATTAATCATTACATGAAGTAAGTGTATGCTTAGAGCTTTACTCTCTAATTTACTGCAAAATTGTGAATGAAGCAACTGAACTAGATTCCACAAATATTCTCAATAAGTGAAAAATTAAAAGTGAAAGCATGAAAATGTGCAATTATATTGTTAATATATTTATAATATTCTTTAATTTTACTGCAACCAAAACTGTAAAAATAAAATTATCTTGTAGAACTTTATTTTAAAAAGTCGTAAAAGAGAATATTGAGTATACTTGTTTTTTAATATAGACATTTGTTTTTAAATATTTTGTATACTAATTTTTGCCAGGTGCTCACCAGAATACTCATTTTCTGTGCTGAAGTATATTAAAAATCCCAACAAAAGATATTGCACAGCTAAGAGTACATGATCATAGGCTCATTCATTTTGCTCAAAGTCTGTGTATGATTAGAGGACCTGAAAGTGAATGTCTTTATAAGTGCCTAGCACATACTCTACAACAGTGGTTTCCTAACCAGAGTTCTCCGCAACCTTAAGATTCCTTTCAAAGCTAGGGTTCCACAAAACATTGTTTTAGGTTCTGCAGTAAGAAATAGGAAAATAACAGGCATGTCATGAAAGCGAAAACAATTTTTTCCTGATTTGGTATTGGACTTGGGTAGGTAGCTTCAGGGGAGATACTAGGTGTTACTGTGACAAGTGTCTAGTTGATGATAATTAAATAGCTGCCTTTGGCTATACTCAGTTAGACTCATCAGAGATCATCAACAGTTGTGTGAATTTCTTTGTTACTTGCATTATTGTAATGAGATTAATTGAAGAAGACTAATGTATTCTTCAGCAATTTTCATTAAACTGTACTGGTGTTGCAAGACTATCCATGTAACATGAGTCTTAATTGAGCATAGCTGAACAGCAAGTCAGCTTTTCAATTGTCCTGGTCTAGAATCTAGTGTGACTGCGTATGTATTAATGATACAAGAACTGTGTGATTATGTATATGGTTAAACAGAGTCCTAGTGTGTATTTTTTTTTACTATTTTGTTACTATTTCATTTGGTTTTGTTTCTCATTTTTTAATTCTCAATTTCTAATTTTGGAGAGACTGGTGATTAAGATTTGAAATCTTATAAAAAATTTCTAAAGACTGGGAAAGGTGCAAAAAAGGTTCATTGTTACAATGAAAGTTATTTATCAATGGGCTTTACATGGACTGATGATCCAGAATGTTAACTCTCATAGTGTCTTGTTTGTAGTAAAAATGTTTAAATACAGCAATGACTCAAAACTAACAAAATTCCGTAACAGATCATACTAATATGAAATTAAAACTGTTGATTATTTTAAAGCTTTCTTAAAATCTCAAAATAAACAGAGTACTACTGTTGTAAATGCATTCACAGTTAGTAAAAAGCCTCAGAAACCAGGTTCTTTGGTAGCAGAGCTTATTGTGCAGAAAAGGAAAAGTCACATATTCAGCGAGAATCTGATAATGCCTACATGTAAAATTATATTGGGTTACATTGGAAAAAGACATTAAGGAAAATTGAAAATATTCCACTTGCTAACAATACAGTAATTTGATGAATCAATGATATGTCACATGATGTTGAAGAGGATTTATATGATAAACTGAAAAATGGCAATTTTCCAATTCATGTGGACAAATCAAGAGATTTAACCAACAAATGTTATGTTCTAGTACTCATCTGCTATAAAGAATTACTTGAAATGAGCAGTTTTATATTACTTGAAACAAGCAATTTATTTATGTATATTTAGTATTTTTATCTGCATATATCTGTGGGGTGGGGATCTTTCTTGGAGGAATTGTATTGGTATGCTGCTATCTCTTGTACTGCTATAATTGTATTGGTATCTACTATCTATACATCGATCTATGAACTACAAAAGGTATTTAATGAATATTTACAAAAATGGTAAACTTCATCATTTATAAAAATGGTAAACGAAAGCCACTTCACTCCAGAATTTTTAAAATGGTTTGTTAGAACATGGATAAAAAGCACACATCTCTTGTTAGAGGCAGAGGTTTTAATAGGGGTTTTGAGCTGAAGGAAGAAATTCGTGCCCATTTTCAACAAAACAAATATTTTATTAAATGTTTTGAGGATCAAAAGTGGATGCAGATGCTAGCTTATTTAGCAGATTTTTCATCACTCGAATCAACTGAATATATTATTGTGATATTCATAAAATATTTTGAATATTGGTAGAGAAAATATACTTGCTTCAAGTGACAAGATTCTTAGATTTAAAAGAAAATTAAACTTACCGAAAGATCATGTTATGAAAGAAAATTTTGATATGTTTAAATTGCTGGTGGGACAAAAAATTGAAGATGGATACTAACAAATTTCAAGTTTTATTGTATCCCACCTAGAGGAGCTGCTGAAGAAAACTGGTTATTATTTTCCATCTCTGTCAACAGAACAATATGACTGTATGAGGAATTCATTCTCTTATGCTTTCTTTCATCCTCAGAACCCAACTGATGGTGAAAGTGATTATCCAATAATTTACAGGAAAGCAATTAATATATTGCTGCAGTTTTCAACATCAGACATGTGTGAATATGCTTTTTCTTCTTTAACAAGTATTAAGCAATCACAGGCTCACTTAGTGCTCAGTGCTCAATTAGTGCTACTTGGTATGTAGTTGCTTGCTTTTGTCGCTATCTATTAACACCAGTGATACCACCAAGTGCAATAGCGCACAAATTTCGCATACTCTTGAAGATGACAATGACTTTGGGGTTCAATTCCTGGTCTGTTATGTTTCAGTCTGAAATATCATACAGCTGTTGGAAAAGTGCTCCCATGCAACAGATTCTGTTACTTGAACTGCTTTTAAATGTGAGTATTTTGATTGGGCTTTTGAGATCACTGCACACTCTCCTCCCAAGCATTTGTGATGTAATGTGAGGCGATATGGTAGATCCTTGTGAACTGAGGTTGTGTTGAAGTAGTTAATTTTGTATTATTATGCTTTTGCATAATTTAACATCACAGCAGTTGAAAACCTTAAGTTTAGACATTATAAGAATTAAAGCTCTAAAAGTTTCAAAAGTTCTAATTTTATTTTGAGAGCCTTTTTTTGCATGTAGGCATTTGTCATCATACAATTCTGTAATTGGCTACTGGGTATTCATCGTGCAGTCTGCTAGTCAGTGAACTATTTGTAGTTTCTTTTCCTTTTCCACTGAATGAAAAAGAAAATTAAAGGAAGAAGAGTCTCATTTAATTGCTGTCTTGAAATTGTGAAAAAAAAAAAAATGGGAGTATAGTGCACCACCACCTTAGTTATATTGGCCTGTAACCTGTGTTGTAAATCGAGAATTGCCAAAGTGATGGGTACATACTTCTGAGGGGAAAGAGGTTGATGAGAAGAGTCATTATGTATCAGCAAAAAATAAATTAATTATTAACATGATTTTAAAAAAATTAATATTTAAAAGAAAATTACATAACCTAAAATTCCATTCATAACATAAGTTTAAAAAAAATCAGTTCCTTGCTTTATTACACTTCTTTAATTGCATAATCCTAAGAATTTTAAATATTTTATAAATTTTCATCAACTGGAAAATGAAAATATTATTAGAGCTTGATTTAGAAATTTTTGGACCATTTTAAATAGGTAAACCACAATTTCAGAAATAGATCTGCAGCCTAGGAAAATCTTGATCAGATTGTCTTTGTTTGATTCCTATATAAACTGAAACAACATTAATATCTAACTAATATTAATGCATAAAGAAGAGAAAATTGTTGAACTTGTTAGACATCTCTTTAATGTAAAAACCAAAACATTGTTCAGGAATAACATTATCCAATTATTTTGAAGAAATGGAATTATTAGATATCATAAAATTTGCATAAAAATATTTTTAATTTTTGCATTCATCTGTTTGTATAGCTGAAGCTGGATGTAACCAATAAGGCACTTAAAGCCATGAAAAATATTGATCTTGTGGAAAAAAAAAAAAAAAAAGAGTTTGTGGTTAAAGGTGTTAACTATGGGCCCATTATAAATTTTAGTTCAGCTTAGAAATATAGTGAGTGATACTTGATTTATATAAGTGGTTTTTAAAGTATAATTTATTTTTCAGTACTGTAATTTTATTTTTAATTTCTATATATAAGAGATTCAAACTCCATCCAACAAATCAGTTGTATATCAAAATATTCACTCTTTATATTTTTATTCCACCTATAATGTTGTAGTCATTGAAAAAAAAGTTGGGCAATCAGTATATTATTTGCTTCAAAACATAGAATAAAAATGTGATTTTTCAAAAGTTACGTGTAGTGTAAGGTGCCACTAGTATGCCCACTATTTCCAGTTATATATAATGCAGCAACTTCTAGCTGTAATTTATTATCACATATATATTTACATAAATGATGTAAAGTCTGAAAACGCACCATATAATTAATTGTATGTTAAAACTTCTGCTTGTGACCATTTGTATGGAATTATAAAATTCTTCCTAAATGTGCCCTTTTTATATAAAGAATAAATAATTCAGCTAGCAGCTAGAATGCCCATGATTCTATAGGTTAAAGTTTATTTTTGATGTTTCTCAATGAAAAAAAAAAAAAAAGCTAATGTTTTTTTCATTAGCACTAAAAATAACTAAAATAACTGGATTTGACCAACTGAGTCTCATGCTTCTTTCTAGTCACCTTTAAAGTGGGAGAGAATGTAAAGAAATACAGCAATTTTTTCCACAAGTGACCCTGTGGAATGATGGTTAACATATCGAGCTTTCAATGGAAGATCCTAGTTTGATCTGATTTTTCATATCCCCACCAAAACATGCCTTATACTGTCTATCTGTTTATGCTTTGATCTTAGATAAATAATTTACTTGTACGAGATATTTTATGTTCCATAAAATTAAAATTTCAGATATTCCATAAAATTATAATTTGAGTTCTGCTTTTCATTTCTGTCTATTTTCAGTTGTTGTAGCCTTTATGACTATACTATCTGCATAGTATTAACCTAAACTGTTAAAGTTTTTTTTACTTCCTTTCTACGAAATAGAAGGGAAGTATTGGAATTGCAAAAAATTTTGGGTATCAATTTAACAATGCTTTTGCGTTTCATGTGTACGTAAGGACAGAATAAAGGACTCTTTTCCCCCCAAAAAAAAATTATAAAATGGATTCTGAAGAAATTTTTTATGGCGTTTGTGCTTATGTACATATGTATCTCGCATAACTCAAAAACGAGTAGCCTCCTCAGAACATTGAAATTTTGTATATAGGGCTGCTATAAAATGTAGATCTGCACTTCCCTTTTTAGTGGCAATCAGCCACACCGAAAGTATATAAATATATATATATATACCCACTCTGTTACTTGGCTTTGTGAGCTCAGTTTTTTTTAATTCTTATATGTTTGTAAATTGTGCATTTTTTGCTTTAAAAATGATTGAATTATGTTGCTCTTATCTTCTGGTTAAGGTTTTTATGCCTTTAGTTAACCTGCATGTTATGAAAAATTTAAAAGTTGTTTATGCGCATCTAAGTTTTTTCGCCCATAGCAGCCATATTTGTTTACATTTGAATTTTAGCAAAATAATAGATTTGTTGCTAATCTAAAGAACCTAAGCTTCGCAACAGAAAAATAACGTCTTCTTTTTATTATTGCAAATTAAATTATGCTTAATCCATTCTGGAATGATAATTTTCCCATATATTGACTAAGCATAGCATCCACAACAAATGAAGTCAGTAGGCATGTCTTTTTGCAGAGTAAGACTAAAAGTAAACTTTCTGTTTTGTGCACCGAAAAATCTGCCTTCTTGCCCACTGGCCTAATTGCTTGTTTTTATGTATTAACTGTAATTTTAATTGCCAAAATTTTTTTAAATTCTTTTAACTCTGTTTGGTGTGTTATGTTTCTCTATATCTTTAAATTTTTAATATAGATATTTTAAGTTTTTGTGTATTTTTGCCTTGTCATGAAGTGAAAACGGAATTAATTGAATGAGAAACATATGTTTAATGAAATTCGAGGGAATAAGTTTAAATGAAAGGCAGGAAAAAATGTGTATAATTTAATATTCCATACAGGGAGGTCATGTGGTGTGATTTTATTTATGTATATCTTTTATGTGTAGTTCTTTTTTAGTTCAACATTCATTCAACTAAGATTCCGTGAGAAATATCCTTAATTCTTCTTTTAGTATGCTGCAGTGGCTTGAAACTTTACCACATCATAGTTATGATGTTAGAGATGCTGGCCCTCCAGAAAAGCTCCCACCCAAAGTACCCATAGAAGCAACTGTCAGTGATGACTTGCATCAGCAACAATCTGTCCTTAAAGCAGTATCAAATTCCAGTGTTTCTCTCTCTGCTATAGATGAAAAACTTTGCAGTGATGAGGTCAACTCTAATACAACATCTAGTGAATTAAGCACAAATATTTGTAAAAAAGAAACAGAAATTAAATGTGAATGTTAGTATTGTCATAAATTCTTAATTTGTATGCTCTTTGATTTATATTGACACTAATGTCATTTCGTATTTCGGAATTTCCACCACTTGAAAACTTAGTGCAGTTACAGACTTTTAATGGAAATTATATTACGAGTATGTTGTGACATAATCTTAAAACATTAATTATTTTTTTAATCATTGTAACATTTAGAACTAAACAGCATACTCAGAATGTTATAATATCCAAGCTTCTTTGCTTAGGAGGAAAAATAACAAACCTATTTAATGGTAACTTTTCATACCTTTTTTTTTTTTACTTTTATGCTACAGATGACTGTTAACTCTCTTCTTGCTTAGGAGGAAAAATAACAAACCTATTTAATGTTAACTTTTCATACCTTTTTTTTTTTTTACTTTTATGCTACAGATGACTGTTAACTGTATGGTTATAAAATTTGCCTCACAGCATTACTGTCCTCCTTGCAGGAGCGATTTAACGCTGCTGTGCCCGTTCCGCAGAAGGGCTGGCAGAACAGACTGCTACAAACACATGATGAAAAAGAAATTCACAAGGCTATTCACAGCAATGCATAAGTCCTCTGGGCTACACAGTCTTGGGCTGATCACTGACTAAGTGGGATCTTTCATGGTCCTGTGTTCAGATAGAGATTACTGGTTGTAAGTTTAGGACATAACAAGCACAGTTACAGTATTACAATCTAAGATACATTAGACTGCATTACAGATATATGACTTAACATTTACGTAGAATACTTACCATATATTATACCACTTCAGGCTAACTTCACAAAACACCATTAAACAATGCATTGAAGATGCTATTAATATTGCTTACTCTATTGAGTGAAGCAATTATTTTAATAGAGTTGAACAAGGTAATAATTATAATATAACTGAAGCAAAGACTGAATTCTGTTGTATAATGAACAGCAAATTGAAACAAGGCTTATATATAGATGCAGAGTATATATAAATGCAATTACAATTGAGCTCACACACACGAAAAAAGAAAAAGACAACATGTATGCAGTACTATTGAAGGAAATAGTTATACTACTAATGATACTTTGTGTAATGAGGCTTACTGTTGTGCTTCTGCTTTGCAGAGTGTCATTATGTACTCTTACAAATCATAGAGACTTAAGATGTTCTGAGAAAAAGGTGTGCATAGGTATTTGGTTAATTTCTGATGGAGCAAGATGTTAAGTGCTAGGTTGCCCTGTTATGCCCACTTATAGCTGAGTTTTTTGTTACACAATACATAATAAGATTTCTCAGCTTTACTCTGTCTATGTTGTTCTTAATCAAATTTTCCGCCCTTTGGGGCACAAATTGTTGACTTGGTTTCTTTTAATAAAAATGAGCAGTGTCGGGGCAAGAGAAGATATAATTATCCATGTCACCCACTTCTCCACAGCCACAGTTATCTGTTTCACTTATGTGAAAGCGATGTAGATAAGACTCGAAAGGGACATGGCCTGTGAAGTAGTGGCTTAATTCACCAATATTGTCTCGGAGTGCTTCCCCCACTTTTGGAAAAAATTCATATGTCCGTCTGCTCGTCGTGCTGTTTCCCACGTCTGTTGCCACTGTGCAATGACCTATTGATGTCCGACTCTTTTAAGTTGGGAGATTGGAAGTTTCACTGTATGTTCAAGTAGAGCCACATTATTTGCTGCTGACTTCGCTGTCCTGTCTGTTTCTTCATTGCCTTGAATCCCAAAGTGTGCCGAGACCCAATGAAAACTGGGACGGACTGCTTGTGGCTGCTGAAGGAGCAGACGGCGAATTTCTGTACTTGTGGACTCTGACTTTTATGTCCTCTTATGGCCTCCAGGCTGGAGGCAGAGTCACTAAAAATATTTCTGGCTAAATTATTTCTCACATATACTAAGGCTGCCTTTAGTGCAGCTAATTCAGCCTGATACACTGAGTTGGATTCATTCAGTCTTCTCCACTCGTGCAAGATCACTCCGTCCGCTATAACACAGAAGGCACTTCCTGTACCTTTTGCGGTCTTGGATCCATCTGTGTACAGTGAGAGTGCCACCCTACATGGAGCCAAGTAATTAAGAAAGATGTCAGCATTCAGATCAATGCCCTCACGGTGACCTAATAACTCCAGCTGTGTTTTTCATAATCCCCAGCAAAGTAGGTTTTTTGCCATCTTCTTCAAGTGTACCATCCTCGTCAAGGCGGTTCACTCTCAAAATTAATGATTCTATTTCTGCAATTAAGTCTAGTAGCAGGAGTCCTGCTAGAACCTGGAGGGCCGTGTTTGGTGTAGTTCTATATCCCTTGCAGATCAATAGCAGCTGCATTCTCTGCATGTTTAGAAGTATTTTTGTCATACTTGCAGTGATCTTTTTGCCCTAGACTGTGACTCCATACAGGATAATCCTTTCAGTAAATGTTAACTTTTTATACTGAAAGCATTTGCAAAGGAGTAAAGAAAGCTACAGTGAAAAGGCCAACTCTAATATAACATCTAGTTAATTAAGCACAAATACAACGCACACCAATAAAGTAACCAGACAGATTAAAGGACTAAATAACAAAATCGTGAAAGGATAAATGTATGTTTAGAAAGAATGACATATCAACTATTGTTAAAGCCAGTCTAAACTGATTAATTTGTCGTTTGCATATCAAAACGCTAGAATCATTTTCATTTACTGAGAAGCGATTGTACACAAGAGAAATTTGGTTCGAGATGGAACAACATTGGAACATTAAATTTTGTTACAAATGAGGTGAATCTGCTATCAAAACTTTTGCTTATGAAAAAAAAATAAAAAAGTAATATAATTTCAAAGAAAAAGCGGTAAGTTTGGTAAGGCCGATCTATAATTCCTTGATAGACATATGGCAACACTAGTGTTGTACTCTCAGTAGGGCTGTGAAGTCGGTAAGGAAAATGACCGACTTCGACTCCTGGGATTTTAAATCGACTCTGACTCCGACTCCCTCATGCATATGTAAACATATACACATGTGTTACAGATTATTTTTTTAATATGAAAGAATTTTTCTAACTTGAGGAAGAGCTGTTCCTGTTAAGGCTACTTCTTTTAACCTTTCAGGATAGATTTTCATAACCTCTAAAAAAGGTGTCTTGCAAGAGTAATCGTATTTCTTTATTTGTTCAAAGGCTGTGTTGAAATCTTGTTTATATTTTTTCATTTTTATACCTAAAGGCTCTTGGTTCTTTATTTTTATTCGCTTTGCCGTTGTCTTTTCAGTATTATCCAAATATTCATTACTTCAAGAGGATGATAGAGACTCAGTTGCAATGTCTGCAGCCTGACTATCCTGATTTGAATACCCCAATTGTTCTGACAATAATTTTATTTTTAGTGAAAAGTTCATAGATGTCTTTCTTTGCCTTTTTAGTTTGTTCGTCATCCAACAAAATTCGGTGTTTTAGATATACATATATTGAACCCAGCAAGATCTCATTGTCTAGCAAACTAGTTTCTCATTTCTTCATTGAGGAAATGATTCCTTCTGCAATAAGCCCTCCATTTCAGAAAGAACAAACGTCGCATTCTTCCATTCTCGCCTCCTGTTAACTCTTCTGATTGTGGCTTTTTTGTGGCTATATGCGGTGTAGAAAGAAGAGTTTCTAGTTCTGCAAGATCATTGCACAGTCTTTCTGTTAATGAAACATTAGGGTTATCTACATCTTCTAAAAAAGTTCTTAATTTTAACAACCTCTATATCATCAACTAATGTATTTCCCCATCGCATTGCTTGATTAATAATTGTCCTTTTCCTGCTCACTTCCCAAGAATGGCATCAATTTTGGAGTTCCTGCTGCTGTTGCTGCCTGCCTAAATTTACCAATGAGATTTTTAATTTAATGAAGTAACTAAATGAATCAGTAATGGCAAAATAGCACGTCCTTCCTCCTCCCTTATCTTTATTTATTAATATGTCAATAAAATAGACAATAACTATTTATTAATGTATATAGTCCATAAATAAAAATAATAATTTAGTTTTTCATTAATTTTTTTTAAATTCACTTTAATTTCATTTTAAATTCAAACTGTACAACAAAAACTCGGTCGTAGTCGACGTGTTTTTTGCTACTCCAGCTCTGAATCCTTTTACTCAAAAATCTAACTCCGATTCCGACTCCTAAGCCCTGACTCTCAGTTGTTCAATAGCACAAGAATAGTGATATAATTATCATTATGGAATGCAGTAATAATTATTATTTAAAGGAAACCATTACTATAGGCAAACAAAAAGTTAAAAAGAGGATTCAAGATGTGTAGAAGGAAAAGTATGCATGCGTCGAAAATGCTAACAAACTGATATATGTACTTTATCCACAGATGTAATTACCACCAAAACTTAACAATACTGAGCGACATTTTTCTTCGAAATAAAAATACGAGTCCAATGCCAAATGAACGAAAATCTGAATACATTGCTAAACGTGTATTAAATTTTGGAAAATGTAATAAATTCTTTTTTGAGAGTTTTGTTAACATCCGCAATCATGCTACGAGTACATCTACTAGCTTTGTTGAAGGTGTTAGTATTTCGTACCAACGAAAAACCGTTTACACACGGCGACTTCTTGAAGAACGCATTCATAAATTGTTCCGTACACTTATTTACTGACTTCACGAATAAAAACGAAGCAGTTCAGCTTCGCATTAAAGATATGGCCATTGTTAGCTAGAAGCAGTTCAGCTTCGCATTAAAGATATGGCCGAAAATATTGAAGAATAGGTCAAAAATTATTTGTTATCTAGTAAGTTAATTAGCATTACACTCGATGAAAGTACCAGTGTAATACACTCACTTCCAAAAGTTAAGCACGAAGATGTAAAATGCAAAAAAATCAACAAATACTGCTTTGATTGACACAAAATTCAGGAGGAAAGTAGCATATATATTTATGCATAAAACAAAATCAATAATTATATACAGAAATGAAAACAATATTAAATTTTTGTAAGTTATCAGATAATGACATACTAGAGATTTACACAGAATTAGGTATAAAGTGAAAATAAACAGCATAAAATGAAAAAAAGGGACATCAATAGGGTATGTGATCCCCCCCCTCATCTGTATACGAAGTTTACACCTTGCGACCATGCTTTCAATTAGGTGGTCAACCTCCGCAGAATTAAGCAGTCTCCATTCTTCTTGTAGAGCAGTTTCCACCTCAATAAGAGTGGCTGGAGGTGGGAAACGTGAAGATACAGCACTGCCGAGAGCATTCCAAAGATTTTCAATGGGATTAATGTCGGGCGAATATGCTGGCCACGCCATGCGCGCAATCACTTCACTTTCCAGTCAGTCAACGACGATGTCAGCTCTATGGGGACGTCCGTTATCGTCCATTAAAACAAAAGTAGAGCCAACTGCTGCAGCGTACAATCTCACAATGGGTTCTAGGACTTCATCTCGATACCGGACAGCCGTCAAAGAACCCCGTTTAAAGATGTGCAGGTCGGTGCGGTACCCTAATGAAATCCCTGCCCACAGCATAATGCTTCCGCCTCGGAATGCGTGATGTCCGGTGATGTTTTGGGACTGATTGCGTGTTCGTTGTTCACGCCATATCCTTATGCGCTTGTCATCTGTCTCCAGAGCAAATCTTGACTCATCAGTAAACATGACATTGCCCCAGTGAGACACATTCCAATTGACATGTTCCCGGCACCACTATAATCGTGCCCCTCTTGATTGGATGGGTAGAGGAAAACAAACTCGAGGTACCCGGGCGTACAGTCCACTCACATGCAATCTTCGGCATACAGTAGCTGCAGATATCGCCTTACCAATGGACGCTGTAACCATAGATGTTACACGTGTTGAGGTCGCTCTGCGATTCCGCTTGGCTACAATAGCACTATATCGATCTTCCGCGGGCGTTGCAACCCTTGGACGACCGACTACGGGCCTTCGGACAATTGTCTGTGTGGTTTGGAATTGTTTCCATAAACGTGAAATTACAGAATGATGAACGCCGAAGGAAAGAGCAACATCTGTGATCGACTGTCCTGCTTCAATGCACCGCACAGCACGCCAGCGCTCAGAATCTTCCATTCGTCTTCTGGAAGTCATAGAAACACGTATGTCTTGAAAACAAATTGTACGAAAGTTTTAAACACCTTCTATCAGCACTTGCAATCAACTTCTGTAACCCTTTATAAAGCTGGCTTCTTATAAGACTGCCTTTTTTGCATATTTTTTGACATGAAAGCGCGATTGGCTGTTACCTAACATATTTGCATTCTTCCATCTACCTCTTTAGCGAATTGTATCCTCTTCAATTCTGATTGCCTTCCGGAAATTAGCATTTTTTTCTCCGTGCTTAACTTTTGGAAGTGAGTGTAGTGGAGGTGAGATATGCAAATGATTAGAATTTCAGCGCAGACGCACATCACGCGCACCTGTGGCGTCATTTCAAAGCGCTATTTAAGGCTTGGAGTTTTCGACGATTTCAAGTTCGGCAATTGTGTTTTTCGTGTGGTTTTTTTTTAGAAAAAACGATTAATTATGCCCCGTAGTAAACAGTCATCATCGTTTGATCAAGTATCCGAGTTCGACAGAGGAAGGAGAGTGGCCTACCGAGAGTGTGGATTATCTTTCAGGGCAATCGGTAGTCGCGTTGGACGAAACCAAACAATTGTAATGCGGATATGTGACCGTTGGATGCAGGTGGGTACGACGGACCGACGTGCTGGATCGCATCCACCTCAGTGCACCACTTCACGTGATGACAGGAACATTTGCGCATGGCAGTGACGGATCGCTCAGTCGCATCACGAACCATAGTACGCACATTCAGTCTGTAACGCATCATCCAGTGTCTGCGCGTACCATTCGACGCCGTTTACAGCAGAGTGGTCTGTCCGCAAGAAGTCCATTGCTTCGTCTACCCTTGACGCAGAACCACAGACGTCTCCGCCGCCAATGGGGCCATGAAAGAAGGATGTCGACGTCAGAATGGAATGAAATTGTCTTTAGTGACGAATCACGCTTCTGCCTGGAACACCACGATGGTCGGATTCGAGTCTGGAGACACCGTGGAGAGATGATGCTGAACAGCTGCTTTATGCACCGTCACACTGGTCCTGCACCGGGTATTATGGTATGGGGCGGTATTGGATATCACTCTGGCACTCCTCTAGTGCGCATTGCCGATACTTTAAACAGCCAGCGCTACATATCCGACGTGCTGGAGCCAGTTGTCCTTCCTTACCTTCAAGGCTTGCCCACAACCATATTTCAACAGGATAATGCGCGACCACACGTAGCACGCATTGTCCAAGGGTTCTTCTTCAATCGCCAGATTGAATTGCTTTCCTGGCCAGTTTGCTCTCCGAATCTTTCGCCGATAGAAAACGTGTGGTCTATGGTTCCTGAACGATTGACCCAGATTACATCCCAAGCTGCCACACCCGATCAACTTTGGCAACGTGTGAAAGCTGCTTGGTCTGCTGTACCCCAAGAACACATCCAAAGTCTCTTTAAATCATTGCCGAGGCGTGTGGCAGCGGTGATCTCCAACAATGGCGGCTACTCTGGCTACTGATTCTAGAAGGAACCACACTTCACAGAAGTCTATAAATTTAATCATTTGATACTTGGTCAACATGTTATCTACTAAATAAATTTTGTTGTGATTATCTTTTGTCTTTCTTGGTGTTGCAATTTGGGTGGCGAGCAAAGTGCATAGCCGCTTCAAACCTTTTTTGTCGGAAATTGAATCGAAATATGGAGATTTGCTGTGACATTCAGAAATACGATGGTAAATTTCTTAATAAAATTAATTAAATAGAGTATTCTGATATTTCTTCATGAAATCGGAGAACACGGTCTCGGATTTATTGACAGGAATGGTTTTTAAGGCTTTTATTCCTAACAGAGATAATTAATCATAATAAAGATTGCAACTTACGACTCTAAGGAAATAACCAAGCAATTTTGAAAATGTTCGAGGAATGGAAAGAGCAATTTTCGAGCAATTTTGAAAATGTTCGAGTTTTTCTTCGAAATAATTCTTAATTTTATTTTAAACAAACATAAAATTTGTTTAAAATAAAATGGTGTTTGTTTTAAAAAGGAAAATATTTCATTTCTTTCCTCTATTAGAAGGGCAACATTGAAAAGAAAATATGCATGAGAGCAACATTAACGTTCGAATTTGGAAAGTTGGAGTTGGAAAATTCGAAAGTGAATTTGAATATCGATTTCAAATTTTTTAAAAAGCATGGCGAAATATTTACTTTTGTGATAAAACCGGACGAAATAGAAGAATATGTTTTAGGTGTACAGTATTTTCAGCATCTTAAAGTTGACAATTTTAGTTTAGAAATGATTGATTTTAAAAGTTCAAGGTTATGGGCGTTTAAATTCAAGACATTGCGGATATATTTGGAAAAAGTAGAACATTTTGATCTTTTCATAATATCAAGATGCTGAGTATCACTTTCTACGAAATTTTTATATCTGAAAAACAAAACTGACTTTGCCATTTTGTCTTCATCCGGTTCAACATATAAATGCGAGCAAACATTTTCTCACATGAAATTTATTTTAAATAAGAACAGTGACAGAGGGACTATTGATATCGAATAGAAAAATAGTAGTCATTCGTTCAGTTGTGTTTTTATATAATCATTGGAATTATAATTTTTATATTTAAAAGTTAAAGCATATTGTTATTATTTTCTCAATAAAATTTATAGTATTATTCACCAAAAATGACTGTTTTAAAATGAAACCCGAAACGTCTTCTTAATTCACATATTTTGGTTGATTTTGACCTGTAGCCAAGAACGTTTGCCGATACCTGAACTAGATTACTGTATTCTTTAAGGTGACGTTACATCAGAAGTTGAATTTATACATTTAGCTCATGTTCTAAACATTTCTTATTTTTCCTTTCTTCTATTTAACAGTGATCATTTCCCTCTTGAGTTATGACTTGAACATCCTATTAATTTTATACGTATAGGCGCAGAACATACTGCAATTGTTTTAATATTATTATAAAATTTGATTTTGTGTTAATCTGATTCTCAGAAGTGTGTGTTGTTTAGAATTTTTTCATATTACTTTGATTCTGTTCACAAATTTTTGAGTAGCACATGCTGCACCCTTATTTAGTACATTATTATTATTATTTACGTATTTTAAGTTATTGCTTTATAAGGTATTTTCTGCCTCCTTCTAGCATGCCTTCAAGGGGTAACGGTAGCACAATCACCGTGTATTTGAGAGGTCCAGGTTCGATTCCCGGCGAGGGCATTGCTCTTTTTTCATGTTTACTGCTTCAAAATAACCTAATGACTCTACAGTGGCGCCCGAACAAAAAGGTAGTGGACGATAATTTGACACCACTAGAATTTGGCGATTGAGACCCTTAATCCCCAGTCGCCCTTTAGAAGGGTTGAGTATATAAAGTATTTTCTCCCTTCTTCAAGCCTGCCTTCGTGGTGTAACGGTAGTACAATCGGCACATGTTCAGGAGGTACAGGTTCCTGCTTCAGAATAACCCTAATGACTGTACAGCTTAACTCTATAAAGTATTTTCTATCTCCTTTCCGAATACCTTCGTGGTGTAATTGAAAGCATACTCGACGAGTAGAGAGGTTCAAGTCCCGACGAGGGCATTGCAGATTTCTGCAGTTTTCTGACTTCGAAAATTTCTAAAATAGTCTACAAGTGGCGTTCGAACTGAAAGGTGGTGGGCGATATCCTGTTGGTCAGCACCAGGATTTGACGATTAGGTCCCATCATCCCGAGTTATCCTTTAAAAGGAGGAGTATATAGAGTATTTTATCCCTTCTTTCCGCGTACCTTCGTGACGTAACTGGAAGCACACTGATGCGTATTCGACAGGTCCAGGGTTCGAGGCCCTGGCGAGGGCACTGCATATTTTTCACGTCTCCAGCTTCAAAATAACTAATGGCGCTTCAAGGAGTATTTAGTAGGATGTTTATAAATTCTTTTATTACCATTGCCATCTCATCAACCCAGTTTTCGGTATTGAGTCTCTTGCCAAATTATTTCTTACTAAATATTTGCCTGCCATACTGTTGTTGCTGTACAATATTTGTGAGAACATCATTAGATAGAAACAGCTGAGAAAAGTTTGTTGTCGTTTTGTGTATTCCAAAAACATGACGACTAGAAAATCTTGATTTTTTGGTAAATCGAAATTCAGAATATTTTCTCTCAAAAGTTTTTTTAGCAAATCGATGTCTTCAGGGGTGACATTTCATCGTACATATCTTCATTCAGAATGCTTCCTGATATGTGCTGGATGCTTCACTATCATGAGCTATGCTTAGTTGTATTATGCATTTCTTTTTCACGTAGGTGCTCTAACATCACTAACATTAACAGAATTGTCGTGTAAAGACATTAGGTATTTTTTAAAAGCAGGAGAGATGAAAAATGAGCAGTGCCCTCTCCGGGACGAATCACGGACCTCTCGAATACGCGCCGAGCGTGCTGACCACGACACCACGAAGGCGGGAGAAATAGCTTATAGTGGATGTCGTCATCATCATCATCAGTATAATTTCAGTTTAGTAATATCGTTTGAGGGAAAGCTCCACAGAGTAGTAGGAAGTAGGTGTATAACGCAGTAGGATAAGCAGTGTCATGTTTTGCAGTTGAAATGGCTTTGGAATCTTCTTACCAGGTATATCCCAGTGCATGATCATAACCAAAAGAATGACTTTGGATCTGCAAAAATTATCCAAAAAGCTTCTTCTGTTGGTAAATTGGATTTTATTGAGGCTTTTCATATTCACAAAGATTTAGCATGTTTAGAGAACGATTTTAAGTCTAATCCAGTCTTTCCTAGCGCTTTTAAAATTCTATTAACATAATTCTTGATTATTATTTTTGCCGATAATTGGCGTTGCCTCCTCGCGCGTGGTTCTACCCGAGGGTATAAAAAAGCCGTTACTGAGGTTTCTTTCCCTTTCTAGATATTTTGTTCTCCTGATGAGGAGGGACCTGTAGTTGCCCTCCAAATCGATTGAGTGTTTTTAGTAAATGTACGCCAAATACAAGGTTGTTTCAGCGAATTTGATTCAAAACATTCTTTTTAAGAATATTCCCAAATTCAGTCGAATAGAATTAGAAGGAAAAGTTTTGGAAATTTGCATGCTCAGCTTACAGAAAGATGTGGAATTGCTTAAATTTTTTTCTTGCTGGTGGGCAATTTTGCGAATTTTCATGCATCTTTTATTTTAAGTAATTAAACAAAAGCATCTTGTTTTGACAAATTATCAGGACTGAGTGTTCTGTGCATGTTCTTAGGAAACATGGTAAAGTCTGTAATAGGGTCCTTATCCTCAAGTCTCAAGTCCTGAACTGGAACAGTGAGCGGATAATACGCTATGTTCTTGTGTAGATGCCGAGTTGGAGAATAACTGCACTTGAAAGGGATTTGAAATCTTCTTTTATTAAATCACTATTATTTACACACTTCCCAACTCGGGAGGGATACAGAAGTAGAAGACCACACTTGGGTCGAACTTAACAAACAAATAAATTTAAATAAATACCTAAATAGAAATTAAATTAAACTTTGCTTCTCAGAGCAAATCGCGGAGTTTGGCCTCTACCTAAAAGGGTGCGTAGCAAGATATACTAAAACTAGCGCACTTCAAATTGCTTCAACATGCAATCACGTAGCAAGCACTATGGCTTATAAATTTTAACTGCTGGCTGGTCAGGCGAACGTTGAGCAGAGTGACCGTGATCTGAGACTAAAGCTCTGTCACCTTGAGAGGTTTCTACCTCTGGTTTAAATAGTACTTCGCTGTACTTCAAAATTAGCATAAGCTGAAAACGCGCGCTTCTTCTGACGGGAAGTTGAAACAGAGAGGAGATAGAAAGATTTAAATTAAAATAAAACTTGGTTAGTTTAACTAAAACCTTACAAAATTAAAACAGAAATTATATATTTCCATAGAACTAAAAGAGGACGATATACTGGGTTTTATTTCTCAAATTTGAAATGCTGAAGCCCCATGGAAGAAAAGCTGGAAGCATAAATAATGAGTAATTAAATGAAATAATCAAATAAATAAAATATGAGCAAATTATTGATAATACATCATATCAAATGTAAAAGAAAAATAATTATTTTGAACTGTATTATTCGTAATTAGATAAGATTACTTTTTTATTTTGATTTGTAATGTATTTAAAATCTTGAATGCGCTATTAGTGGCCGAATTGTTAAGAACAGTAAGAATGGCCGAATTGTTAAGAACAGTAATACACAGTTCAACTCAACATTGCCTGTTTTTTATGGTTTTTGCCGCGTGTAATGTGAATACGAGTCAATTTTCTTCTAGAATGTCATCCACAAAGACACATCCCCTTGCCCATTTTCTCACATAGCCCTCATATACTCTTTCTTAACCAGTTATTCTAATTTGTCTTAGGCAGATGAGTAAAGTTTATAAATATTCCATTGGCCGAGGGTATTGCATTTCAACATGGGTTATAACTTCCCCATTTGCTCAAGGCATCACATCTTTTCTGCTTTTCTTGAGGAAAAGGAAGCATACTTTTAGTAGCTAGCATTAATATCAGTCTTACTAAGTACTTGAGAAATAACAGACTATTGCACTAATAACATAATTTTCTGTTTCTATAGCAATACAATTTGTTATAAAATCATCTCGTTTGAGGCTGTGTCCTACTGCAATTGGAAAATGATTTCGCTCAAAAAGAAAAAATCACAAAAAAAAGTCTAAAACCCTTCAGATTTTACATTACACCCAAACGGGCGTTTTGTAAGTTGCCTTTATTTATTAAGTATCATGTTCTTCGCACTTAAAACGTAAAGTTCAGTTCAACAGCAATATCGCAAAATAAATTTAAATTGAGCATGTCTTTAGAATTTGCGATACATAGTCTCGCGCGCTGGAGATAAAAATATTTTTTTCCTCCCCGTACAGTGTTGCCAGCGCCCGCTTTGAAATCGTTGAGTTTGTTCATCAAAAATTCGTTAAAATTTTACAAAATATCAAAGAGATAATAAAATAAATTCCAAATTTAGGCTTCCAGATGCCCATATTCTTATGGATTACACGATATGATCATGCCCCGCCAATGGACTGCACGCCAATGGATTCCAGATGCCCATATTCCCGCCAATGGATTACACGATATGACATATTTTTACGACTATTATAGTCATAGAAAGATGTCATGTCGTGTAATTCATTGGCGGGAGATACATGGCTAAGAGCAGTGAGCGGCATATGGACTAATGCCAAGCATGTGTTTTCTACGTCTATTTTATAGGGTGCAATACTGTGTAATCCATCATCTGTGAAAAAACCTCCATATTACATTCGGTACAAATTAACATAAAATGGGAATAATTTAAACTAGCAAGAATTTATCAGTAAAGCTCAAATTTCCATGAAAAAACAGAAATTTATCCGTTTGTTATTTTGGTATTAATGAAATTATACATAAAATGCTGTTATTTAGTTTTAATGCTATTATTATCGTTTTACAGATGATTTGTAAATAGAAGTATAGCTGCACAGTTTGTCTTCTGAGCGTAGACTGAGGTTTCAGTCCAACTTTTATGAGTCAACTGAAAAAAATCGACGCAAAATCAAGAAAGAAAACGAATAACGGAGACTTTCATCTTATGTGTGGTATGTAGTATTGTGAAAGTTACCAGTTCTCATAATCATGAATGGAGATTTTCAATTAAAATCTGAAGTGTATACTTCTGGCCGTATATATCGATGATTTTATACGTGGTATATATCTATATACTTTGCACGTGGCTTAAATTTTATGGCAAATGTTTCAGATTATTAACACCCAAATCATGAACGTATCAAAAGTTGCAAGTATAATCAAAGGTTTGTAAAGGGGTTCTGTGAGGAGACTGTGAAATGAAATATTTACATGGCGAAATTGAAAACTTAAAAGATATTAGAATATTTAAAAACGCAAAAACATTTTCGAATTATCTAAAAATTTCAGGCAAATTGAGGTAAAAAAACCAAAACGAAATTTATTACTAAATTTTATTTCTAACTAAACAAAAAATAAAAAGAATAGGAAAGTTATTGGGAAAGTAATACTTTAACGTGTAGGAACATTAGGTTTATTGGAGCAATATTGGTGTTAAATAATTTAATAAATGTATATCTTCATATACCAAATGTCATTTTTATCCATATCTATTTCAATATTATTAATTCCTGTCTTTTTTTTTTTTTTTTCGTATTTTTTTAGGGGGTAACGGAGGAAATAACGCTCTTCAAATTCTCGAACTTTCGATTGT
>KK115278.1:5726-44207 GCA_000611955.2 Stegodyphus mimosarum | reverse complement strand
TAGCCTAATGTTTCAGCAGTTAGCCTAAAGTCTCTGACTTCTAGCAGCAATTCCTTTTTTTTTTAAATCTTTTTCTTTTTTTTTAGTATTAAACTACGTATAGTATGTGAAACGCAAACTTTGCAGACCCTAGTCTGACAATAAAAGCGATTTAAACTCGAGCAACTCGTCTAGGACGCAACTGGCATATAAATAATACCCCTCCCTACCCCCAGCCCACCGCGGAGGATGAGTGACGGGTAACAAGTTCGTCTCCCAGCGGTCACTTTATTCGAAATATATATTCCTTCACTCCTACCCGAGCTCAGCAAATCACGGCCCAGCTCCGTATAATAATAATAGGCCTTGGATATCCAAAGAACCCCGAGGCGACGCTATGAAAACCATTTACCCCTTTATCGTGATAAAATCCTCCCCCCTTTTAAAAATGACAAGCTGTCGAGGCCGGGGCTCCATTTCTCCGCCCCGGCTCGAGATAAGGCGGCGCCCCGAAAGCCATTATACAATTCATCCTTAAAAAGATAAGCGTTTACACGGCAATTTCCTCTCTCTAATGGAGTTTTATGGCTTGATGGCGCGCGTTCCTCCATCTGGGGGCTGAGCCCCTTCCTTGCCCCCCTTATTCTACCCGCCATTTCTACTCCAAGGCGGGCTCAGTGCGCTGGAATAACGTTGATAAACCTCTGGTAGGCTATCCAATGTCTTTATATATATGTGTATATATATATATAAATGTTTGGTCGTTTATATGTGGAACCTTCTTTCCTTCTCTCACTCGGGCAGGATTTCGCTCCTCACCCTCCCATTCCCCGAGAGAAGTTCTAATCTTCAGCTTAGATTTTTGGAATGTGCTTTTTGGAAAACGTTAGAATCGTTTCTTCGTCCTCATCCCTCCTTTTTTTTCGCCAATTGGGCAAGAATGGATTTATTTCATTGGAACGTTTGGGAAATTCTTATCCATGCGATTGACTAGAATTTCTATCCGTAGGTGGTCCATAAAAATTCGTTGGCATAAGTCCTAAATGGATTTGTGTGTTGTTTTTTTATGCGTTGTTTTGATGTTAGAAATATTGATAATCTAGATTTTTCACTTTCTGCGCTGTGTTGTCTTGCGTTAGTCGACATACGATTCTCATATCAAACTTCGGCGTGGCTTCACATGTTACCAACTCTGATAACTGTTGCCACCCCACGTTGCATAAGATATTTAATTTATCTTTATAATTTATTATAACAGCCCACTGTAAGTCTAACTGAGCGACTCACAAAAATTCCCGTAGTAATAAATTTTTACTTTTCTATGTTTTATATGTAAATTATATTTATTAAAGAAATTATTAATAATGAAAAATTAATGAATTAACTTCATCAAATGAATTTCGTATGCGTAATTTTTTAATTATATTTTAGGAATGCATTGAAAATTAACTTCCCATAAGTGCATCTGTTTCAGTAAAGTCACATTCCCTCTGCAATATTTGTATTCCGTGTCACCTTCGCAATATTTCAGTTTATTCGTTAAATTTCAGCAAAATTAGGGAACTGCGCACAATAAATTAGCTGAAATCTTTGATCATAGATTTTATTTACTTTTTTAAATAAAATAATTAATGTTATAAATCCTCAACGGGGTCATTTTAATAAATACTTTTGCTGACTAGGAAAACTTGAATGAACAATATTTGAAGCACAACTTTTTTATAAAAAATTCATATGGAGCCTAAAATTTTCTTTAAATTTTGTTAGTTTTGTTGAGAACCATAAAATTGTTTAATGATTAAAAAAATTCTGTATATTTCCTGAGTTATGTGTCAATGGAATATTACATGTTAAGATGAAGAAACTGAAAAGCATGTGCTTATTTGCATCAAATATCTCAAAAGTGCTCTTATCTTTTTTTTTTTTTTTTAAGTAAAAGTTACTATCATTTAATAGCTTTGAAACTTATTCATTATAAAGTGAGTCATTATATTTATAAGAAAACATGCATCGATATTAGCAAGTGCAGTTATAAATGTCTATTTTATTTTAATATCTTAATAGGTAGATAATTATAAAACAAAAATTTAATAAATAGGCAGACCAAAGCACTTTATAAGAAATTGTGTTATCTCCCCATGCGTGCTTTTGCGATGTAAATAGTTAGCAGGACAAGAATTGATTGGATTATCAGAACTTCACTAATAGTTTTACAGATATAATCCCGCCACATTTATTGTAACCTCCATCCTAGGTTTGAGGAAGACCATTCCTGGAGAGAGATCCAAAGTCCTATAACTCATCTTGTCCTAACCTCAAACTTCTCGAAAGGCCTTTCGACTAGTCAATATTATAAGTGCCCCCATGCCGTACAGGTGACAGCTGAAAGCGGGTCCGGACACCCGGGTGGCTTACATAGAGTAATCGGGTATTGTCCGGATCCCGCAACTGTTTAGTGCAACACCCACGGCGCCCCACAAGGAACGCATGGGGTATTTATTAAGATGCTACATATGCTGATGCATATGTAGCGTCAGATTACACATTTTACGCATTGCGCAGATACTAAATAACTAAAATATAGGTACTAAGTAAATGAAGTTTCACAGATGATTACGAATGCTGAAACAGATACTAAATACTAATGCAGACATTTATTGATAATGCTAAATGCAATATTGCATACTACACAGATATTAGAAACGAATGTTGACACAGCTTCTAAATACTAATGCAAGTCGTTACACAAGTCCACAGATACTAAATACGCTACTACATACTACATAGATACTAGATACTGATATAAATACTCAGATACCATATTATACTGAGAAATAGATATTATATGCATTATTAGTTACTACACAGATATTAAATGTGGATGCAGACACAGATTCGAAATAGTAATGCAATACATTACTCAGATATACAAATATACGGATACTAGCACAGATATACAGATACGATAAGATACGAATGAACTCAGGTATACAGATACTAAATACACTATTACACATATATTAAGTACGAATACTCTAATGCAAGTCTTTATACACATCCACAGATACTAAATACATTACTCCATACTACACAGGTACTAAATACTGACACAGATACACTGTTACTAAAATATACTGATAAACAATACTATATACACTATTATTTACTACAGGGATATTAAATGCGAATGCAGACACAGATTCTAAATACTAATGCAAGACATTACGCAGATATGTAGATATTAAATACACTATTACAGTGATGCAATAGAATGCAGATATGCAGATACTAAATATATTATTACGCAGATATTAAATGAGAATACACCAATGCAAGTCTTTACACAAATCCACAGATATTAAATATACTACTCCATACTACACTGCTACAGATACTAAATTATACTGATAAACAGCTACTATATACAACACAGTTATTTACTTCACAGATATTAGATGCGAATGCAGACACAGACTCCAAATACCAATGAAAGACATTAGGCAGATATACAGATAAACTAACGCAGATATATAGATACGATAATGACGAAAAAACGCAGATATGCAGATACTAACGCAGATATATAGATAAGATAAATGACGAAAGAACGCAGATATAAAGATACTAATTACACAATTACACAGATAATTAAATACGAATACACAAGCATTAAACTTCAGTATATAAACTATACAGATATTAAATATTACTATCCAGGTTTTTAATTCTATTGCGGACACAGATACTAAATACTAATAGAAGACAGTACGCAGATACATAGGGCCTAAATACATTGCTGCATATTACATAGATACAAACTACTGATTCGGACATTTACGTTATGCAGACGTTACCCAAGTATACAGATACTATATAATAAACATCTTTATTATATGCGTCTAAGTGTCTGTTTGCTGGTTGCTTGCCTAACTGTACTAATCAATGGGGTTAAGTTGCCACGGCATTCAAATAGTAAATAAATTTTATCACAATAGTTATCATTGTTTTAATTAAATTATCATGGTATTTAAATATTTTTAATTCGTACAATTGTTGCTTATTATGCATTTAACTATATTTGCATATGAATAACCTAGAAACTTGCATACGTTGAGAAATGAAAGGAGACGAAACCAACTAACGAGTTGTGCGTAGTACATCTCATCAGGTACGTTTACCCAAACTCCTATACTAAATATCCTTTTGCGTAAAGAGTTTAAAATTTTGCCCGATTTTCTTCCGACATTGTATTTTAAACAATTTTCAGCTGAACGCAAATTGAGCCTGCCCGGGGAATGTGAACATTTGTTTGCATTAGCAATCATCTGTTTTCGAAACAATTTAAGGCTGAACGCAAATTGAGCGTGTCGGGGGAAGGTGAACATTTGTTTGCATTGGCAATCATCTGTTTTACATAAAAACTACGTCTTAACGTAATTTCTTTTAAGAATGCCTCCTAGAAAATACAGCATTGCAGAGAAGAGAAAAGGAGCTAAAGCTGCACAAAAACGGCTTTCTCGACATAAAGAAACCACTAAGAAGAGAAAGAAATGTACCGCCAGTGGTTTCCTTCATTGCACTTTACTTTAAGCAATTAAGCAAGGGGGAAACCTCGTGCGGCAGGAAGCAAAGAGGCGTCCTCGCCGCCTACTCTGGGTAATTCAGTTTGAATTAGCAGACACCTTTGCACAAATCATTTTAATTACAATTTATAATATCTAGAACAGCGGTCATTTCGTATAACCGCCGGGTTTTCTAGTATATGTATATATATACAGATACTGCATAGACAGCATACAAACACATAATCAATAAGCTTGTGCACACTAAGCTGCATGACACAGATCCTGCCCTAATGCCTCTAGTTTTTCCATCATACTTCTATATTTCTTAAGGGAGACCGTATGCTTGATGAAGAATCGCGTAAAAGAGTCATCAGTGTCTACCAACAGCATATGCCACGCCTCTCCCCATGCCGTACAGTTGATTTCTCCGTATTTGCTGGTCCGAAATGTCTAATATTCTCTATTGTGGCAACTGAAATAAAATTTGATGGACGATAGCTTGGCACCTGCTTTTGGTAGAGTGAGTCTTTTTCCTAGCGCCCTCAAGTGGTGGAGATTAGCTAAGGCTAAGAGGTGGAGAAGGGATCCAGCTGCCGTAGCACAAGCTTGGGTCCGTATTAAGGATAGCGAATTGATATTTGCAAATGCATGCTGTCGTGTTTGCTATGGGGGGCACTTATAATACAGGGTTCGTACGGTCCTTAAGAGTCCTTAAAAGTCCTTAGGTTTTTTGGAATCGATTTTTGGTCCTTAAAAGTCCTTAATTTCAGCCAAAATCGGCAGGAGGTCCTTAATTTTAATCACCTGAAATTTTTGTCTATTTTTACGACTGCCGTTTTGAGTGTGAATTAGCATTTTGGAGGAATATTTTTGGCGATTAACTGACAAATATGGTTATCTTTTGAATGGGTGAACGAGTTTATGGGTTATAATTTGTTCCTATTTCTAATATAAGTAATGGGATATTCGAGTTTCTGAGCAAGAAGTGAAAAATAAGCATTTCGAAATTATTTCATTTTTTCTAATGAAGAGCTCTTAAAGAACTTTTGGCTTTTGGGGACGGGAATTCTTCTATTAAACGGTTCTAAATTTGACGACTTTTAAACATTTGGGCGATTTTAAGATCAGTTTCTGTAGAAAATTTTTAATTCCGGGATCTGGGAATTTTTCGAAGATTTTTTTTAAAATGTTAAAAAGTAACATTTAAGTAAAACATTTTCATTTTTCGCTGTCATGTTATAAAGTTCCATTTTGGCCACTTGTTATACAGTATTTTGAATCTGAAAAATAAACAAGGTACAATGCTTAAAGCACAGTTTGCGAAACAGTTCTTAGAAAAAGCAAACTAGGCTATGTAATTAATTAAAAACGTCGCCTTTGTAATTTTTTCACGGTAAGAGTCTTTCCCATGTAATTGTGTCAGAATATTCAGAATTTTCAGGCTGTGCATTTTCTATAAAATTAATTTACACTCCCGCCCCCCTCTAATTTTTATTTTTTCCCAAAATATTTCTGGTTTTTAGCTGTTACAGAATTGTTAAGAGTAATTTTTCTTTAGGATTTTAGACATTGCAGCTTGGAAAGTTGCAATGTCTATTTGATGGTAAGACCACGATTCCAGAAAAATGTGGCAAAATGAAAAATGTCTCCATGATATTAACACACAATATATGTATTTTACAGGAAGTTTGCAATGAATTTCTTACTTTTTGGAGAACATCTGCAAGAACAATGCGAACATAATATTTGAATGTTTTACTTCTGATTTCTTTACATGTTTAACTTCCCTTTATTTTCGCTACCTTTCACTAGACACAAGCATAGAAAATATCAAAAACGCTTCTGATCTTATCACATGGACAAGCATTATAAAAAGGAATTTTTTATTAATAAAGAAATTGAAAACTGACAATTTAAAAGATTTATCTAATATGTCTTAATGCATCATACACAGGACTGTCGCTAAGTATTTTCCCACTTGATGCAATTTCTGTGGATACTAAATTCTGCTTCTAGTAACTGTTCTAAATTCTAAAAGTTCTGCCATTTCTAAATCTTGCTGCTCAGTGTAAATCTGCCAGCTCTGTTAACTGTCCCTTACCATACATATTTATTTTTTTTTCTGAATGTTCATATTACTAAAGGAATAAAATTAGCAGCTTTTTCTATGCATTCTAAATGCATTTAATGTTTTTAGAATAACAAAAATCTTTAATTAAATCCAAAAATTCTAAAAGGAAAAGTAAACGTGTTGAAGGAACAAACTGAGTGCATAAAGAGAAAGAAAATTATTCTTCAAAGATATGTATAGTAATATGTAAATACCCAGTTGTTTATAATTTCAGCCTTTAGTATAATTTCTCATTTCGATTTCCTCGCCAGAATGCAGATCACTTAGAAAGTTTTTAAACTTAGGTTTTGGGAGTGTGTGTAAGAAAGGGTGTGTTTCTGACCTCTGAAAGTTTTTAAACTTAGGTTTTTGGAATGTGTGTAAGAAAGGGTGTGTTTCTGACCTCCGCATTAGTTCCTGCCAGCTCTGATAATTTGTAATTATTCGTATTTGCATTATCGCTGCCGACATTTGAATTTGTTATGAGGATAAAGTTACTGAGCCAGCTTAAGTTAAAATTAAGTTGTATAGTCTTTGACCACTAGTCCACATGTTTAGTTTGAATTTGACTCTTCTTGTTTAATTACATCACACGAGCTGTAATTGGTTTTCTTAGCTTAAGAACATGCATTTATGTTCTAAGTTATTTTTAAATATGCCAAAACTTCGTGTGAGTTACTTTCAGACATAGCGATAATTTGCTTCAAGTCTGTTGGGGAGGGGTAGGATTATTTTACATTTATCAGATCAAGTAAACCCTCACAGGTACATTGTGGAGAGGTTGATAAGTTAAAAGGTAAAACACGCAGAAACTGGTGAGAACATTGGTTTGGTGTTAAGACAAATTTCTAATTGTTAGAAAAGACGCTTAAAGAGAAGAAAATCGATATAAATTAGCCAAAATGTGTGGGAAGACTTCAAATTAAAAAGACGCATAAATATTTTGTTGAATGTTGTTGCTAGCTTTTAATATGTAATTACCCTAATATTGTTTAAGAATCAATGTCATAAATTACATGTATTTTAAACAGTGAAATTTTATTTGATTGTCATTTTAATAAAGCTTTTTTAACAAATATTAAAAAATAAATCAAATATAATAGTGGCCATGTAAATCCATAATGACTAAAGTTATCTAACTACCTAATTTAATTATTTATAACTAGCTGCTTACCCTTAAACATTAAAGCGAGTTATTGCCTTTCATTAATTCTTACCGTGGTCAGAAGGTAAAACACAAAAATGTAAAAATTCATCTAAAACTTATTCTTTGCATCTAGTGAGACTTAAAATAATACAAAACAACTTATCACCTCTGGTGCGTTGGTGGCTTAGTGGAACCTTAAAGTACATTAACTGCGTTACAACCCTTGGAAATTACATGAAGCTACGACACTAACTGAGTCAGACAGAGCTCAACTAACTTTAAAATCTTGCCACCTGCATCAGGCCTTTCAGGCTTGTTCTGATCAGCAAGTCTCTCTCTAGGGAAACAGCAGCAATGGCAAAAGACAGTCTTTTGTTATGAATCATGCTGATTATGACTTTACCTCTCGCTTTAACCTATACCGCTTGCCATAAAATATTTCTGGTATTTACTAAACCTCTAGAGTGAGAATGTATGTGAAAAAATGAGACATAATAATAATCAAAATAAAGCTAACTGTTAGTAAAACGTAAATCTAATCTCACTTATCTTCTTTCAAATATGTCCAACTATTGCAAGTGAAAAATATTTAATGGTACTTGATAAATTTCATAAAGTTTATGTCATTAAGTTATGTTTAATAATAAGGCTTCCTACTTACGGATCTATTTTATTTTTAGAATGGTATTACAAAAGTGAAGTTCAGGCATAGATAATATTTTTAACTGAATTTATTCAGTTCCCATTTGCTCATAGGTCCTTAATTTTTTTCCTTAATGGTCCTTAAAAGTCCTTAAAAGTACTTAATTTATGTGTGTAGAAATGTGTACGAACCCTGTAATACTAACCAGCCAAATACCGTCTCAAGGGATTGGTGGTAAAATAAAAGAAAGAAGACATTTTCGGATTTGCCACCTGAAGAAGTGTTCTAGATCAAAACTGAAACTGAACTAAATAACGGTGGACTCGAGAGCCATTATTCTAAAACTTCAGCAATTGGAACCCAGTTCCTGAAACCCAACTGCCCTATTGCCGGTGCAAAAGTGTTGGAAAATGTAAGAAATTCTCACATTTTCTTGTCTGTGGTCTCGTGACGTAAATGGTTAGCAAGTGGAAGATCCATGGTTTGAATTCTAGCGAAGACACAAATGATCTTTCAGGTGTCTTTCTTCCGAAAACCTAATGAGTCTATAAATTTCATAAATTACATCCGAAGAGGCAAATAAGTATGGCTATGTTACCAGCAATGTATGAAAGCATACGTTTTGTAGAATGCTTAGACAATATATAGAACACCGAAAATTGGACGTAAAAGTATGAAAGGATTAATACTTTACTCATTTCCTAGTCATTATATGCAATGCCAAAAGACAAAGCGACTAAGTATGAGATACTCTCGCTAGTGACATTTTTAATGTCAAGTGGTAAGGCACTAACCATGGACGCTTGCATCAGACGGAGAATTCCCCATTTTCCTTTCCAGTCTTTTTTAGAAGTGATGAAACGTGGTACTTCTAATTTGTTCAGCTAAAACGCTAGCCCTGTGCTCTATGAAATAGAAAAGCTAGGTTTAGTGTTTCAGAAAGAATCGTATAAGCGTGTTGACATGCAACGACTATTCTACAATGAATTAAATGATGTTGCAATAAAAAAGTGTTTTCCTAACCGAAAGTATTACCAGAAGTTATGAGGAAAACGCTGAACACAAGATGAGTGACTTCTCAATCGTTGTGATGTGATGGTATCGGAAAACAAAAGTAAACTGATTTATCCTGCAAAATGAGGCGTCAATGCTATCAAACTCTACACAGAGCTTAAACTGTGCCGGAGCCCGGCTTTCGTACTTATCAATTGCTAAGATAAATCGCAATTCCAGCCGCAGGACACCGGAGCCCTAAATAAAAGCGTTCCGGCACTTCTTTTATGTAAATAAAACACCTTTTCAGCGAACAAATTTTATTTGAAAAATAGATAAGCTTTAAAAAATCTATTATAATTTCCGAATGCATGCCTGTCTTTCTCCACTTTGATAGAGATTGACTTTTAAGGAAAGGAATGTCTCCAATCCACATGTCAAAGGCTTATTATTTAGAGAGTGCGATGGATTTGTAAGAGCGGGTAAAATTTTTTGTTTCCAAAAGTACTAAATATATACCTTGGTAAATATGATTACCTTGGACCACTAGCGAACTTTCACTGTAGAGTTCCTGTAAACTTAAACAATGTAACCAAATACGGGGGACAAAAAGTACAAACCTATCATTTGTTCTCATGTTGTTATCGGATAGGATTCGGGAAAAAAACTTTTTATCCAGTCGCATTCTGCTTAACAGCTTGAATTATATTGGCAGGTCATCGCTCAGAAAGCAATGGTCACTTCTCTCTTTGTTTTCAAAGTTATACTTCATCATTAAAATTTTTTTCATTACTGTCGTATTCAAATTCGCTGAAACAACCTTGTACTTGGCGTACATTTACTAAAAACACTGAATCGATTTCGAGGACAGCTACAGGTCCCTCCTCATCAGGAGAACAAAATATCTAGAAAGGGAAAGAAACCTCAGTAACGGCTTTTTATACCATCTTGTAGAACCACGCACGAGGAGGCAACGCCATCTATCGGCAAAAATAATAATCAAGAATTAATGAATGTTATTAGAATTATGTTAATAGAATTTTAAAAAGTGCTAGGAAGGACTGGACTGTCGTATTGTTTATAGCATTCTCTCTATTCTCATTAGTGACCATTTATTCGTTTTACTAAAAAGAATGGTTTTTGTATCTCGAATCCCTTTAAATAGTACGTTAAATCGTCGTATATTCAGGGCTTAAATTCAGCCTTAACCCGGCTGAGCTATTTCTTAATCTTTGAATGAAATTGCAAGTCCAGCTGGAGTCTCAAATAAGACGAGGTCTGATATTTTACTTCTTTTATTTAACTATTTATCACGAATTTAATAATTTATTCAACCTTTATTTATATCTTTATATTTAATCGAATTTCAATTTCAATTTAATTAAATTATTAGTTATTAGTCCAAAGGGCGTTAGCGCAAAAGGACTATTAATTTTGTTTTGGCATTTTGCGTCGATTCACTTTCTGCGTTGATTCACTTTTCAAACTGTTGCTACAAATATTACAACCCTCCATTACATTTAAAGAAATTAAATAATGAAGAATCTGCATAAATGTATGTATGTTTCTCGCATTAAATGACGGTACCTACAGCCATCAAATTTTGAATAACGTAATCCTCCACCGAATATTGGGCATCTCAAAGCCCTAATTTGGAATTTGTTTTATTGTCTATTTCATACTTTGTCAGATTTTTGATTAACAAACCCAACGATTTCAAAGCGAGGAATGGCAACACTGTACGGGAAAAAAACATTTTTATCTCCAGCGCGTGAGACTGTGTATCGAAAATTCTAAAGATATGCTCATTTTAAAATTATTTTGAGATATTGCCGTGGAAATGAATTTTGAGGTTTAAGTGCGAAGAACATAATATTTAATAAATAAGAGTAACACAGAAAACGTCAAAAAAACGCCGCCTTTAGGCGTATAGTAAAGTCTGAAATCTTTCAGATTTTTCTTTTTTCTTTTCTTATTAGTGTCCTACTTATTTGATTAATTTTTCCCCTTCTTCTGACGGTTTTGCATAGCCTTCCGGCACTTCTGATTTTAGAAATTAAGTCCTGATTCTACAGCATGTCTTTTTAATAAAAGTCTTTTCGTGGCTCTCTTTTAATACTTTGCCTAAATAGCGTTTGTCATTCTATATAATTCCACATGCAATAGCTGGGGAAAATACCTTAATTTCCTACCTTTATTTACTAATTTTACCGCTTGGAAACCGAGAGGAGAAACGTATGCAGTGTATACTATTTCTGAAGAGACAACTTAAATAATAAACATCGTAATAAGAGATTGTAACATTATTATACTGCGTATTTCAAAGACAAATATGTGAATAAATAAAATATATATAATTATCAGAGAAGTAAAGGCAACATTACGGCAATTCTTGTTGCCTTAACACTTCCAACAACTATAACTCGGCGTGTTATTTTAACTAAGACAAAATATATATAATATTAAAATAATCAGGCTCTTTTATGTTTTAACCCCAAACACCATACATTAATTTTTTTAATATTCTGCAAACTGCCTGTTTTTTCATACATTGCCGTTGATATATTTATGGAACTACTCCAAAGCATAAAGTATAATAGTCTTTTCTTTAACCTCTTTTACGGTCAATACTATCAATTATCTTTTTACTGGAGAAAACATATTTGCCTACAATAGGATTCAAGTTATAAGAAACTGACACACAAAATAAGTTCTCAATGTTTTTAGTAGCTGAAAACTGTACTGAAACTTGAAACGTATACTGAAAATTTGAATCTAGAACACTCTTTTAACTCTAAAATATTCATAGCATACTGAGAACTGTGTAATGAAAACGAATTTCAGCGTTTTTAAAACGTGGTAACAAATCAAAAGAGTATCTCTTCATCTACTTTATTATAATTGAATAAAAATGTAATCGGAAACCTTCACTACAGTTTGAAAAACACTCAATGATAAGGTTTTTGAAAATCGTAATAAGTTTCTGATTATATCTTTATTCAGTTACAATAAAATTTAGCTCCTTGGAATTTTCCTGCCCGAAAGCTGCCCGAAGGATGCAATTTAGTTGTCTAGTTCCTCTGTTCACTTTCTTCAATCTGTCGAAAAGGCTTTCAAGTTGGATTAAGATTGTACAAAACAGAAATTTTCTATTCACACAGACTTAAGGCATGCATGAAGCAACAAACAGCCGTTGCCAATCAAGCCATTGAAACTGTGAGAGAATAATGAATCACGTAATTGACACTGATGTTAGGGAAGCTGTGTGACTAAATTTTTTCCCGCTTTGATTCCTTACTTACAACATCGAAATAATGATAGAATTGCTATCGTCTGAAAATTTCATTTCAAGATTACAGCAGCCGAAAATTGAATTTCTGAAGAAGAATTTCAGATTCTGTCTTTATTTTATGTCTGAAGACGTTGCAGTAACAAACAGGTTTTCGTCGTGCAGACATTAATTATTACGTAAAGTGTCTATCTATATCTAGAGTTTTATTACGTTTATTATTACGTTCATTTGGAGTAATTTTTTATCTCGAAAGTATCAGGTAATTATTTAACCTTCTTACTTTACTTACTTCTTTCTTTCTAATCGTATTCATACGACTTTGGCCATTTTAACATCATGAGAAAAATTCAAAGCTTTGTTTTGGGGAATTTGGAAAACTATAGGAAATCTTATAATTAAGGCTGAAGTAAATTTAAAGAACATCTGCAGATTTACACATAACATGAATCTAATAATAATTATAATTTTATTTACTACCCTAAAACTTCAAAGAAGATCAATACTTCTACAAGAAGTATAACTGAACCCAAATTTCAGCCAAAATATTTTCGTTAATTTATTTATACTTTTTTACTTCCGTGCACAAAGTAAAGGAAATATTGTGGTAGCGAAGAATTTCGGGTATCATATTTCAGCAAAAATATCCATTTTAACGCTCTCGAATCCATTTGAACCATGCTTTTACTTGACATCTCTACGTAAGGACAGAATAAAGGACTCTTTTTTTTTTTCGAAAGCGATTGTAAAATTGATTGAAAATGGATTCAGAAGAGTTTTTTTCGTGACGTCTGTACGTATGTACATACCTCGCGTAACTAAAAAACAAGAAACCATAGAACGTTGTAATTTTGTATATGGGACTGCTATAACATCTAGTTGTGCACCACTCTTTTTTGTTGCAATCGGCTACACCAAGCTACTCTATTATCCGGCTCGGGTCGCTCAGGTTTTTTTCTTCTTATATGTTGGAAAATTGTATATTTTTTGCTTTAAAGATGATTGAATTATGTTGGTCTTATGTTCCGATTAAGATTTGTATGCTTTTATTTCAGCTGTATGCAATAGCTGTAGAATAAATTATCAACAATTTAAAATGGCGCTAAGCCTAACGAAGCCGCCATTTATTAACGTTTGAAACTCTTAGCAGAATGGTGAATTAAATCAGTTGGTTTTCATTTAGGATGAAATTAGCTTGTGTTACCTCCTCCACTAGGTGATTTGAAGTAACAAATTAGTAATTTTCTTCCTTAATTTGTGTAGTGAAAATTCATGAATTAGTTATATGGCACAAATAAAATCATGTCCTATTAATTTTCAAATAAATATAAAAAATAATTATTGGTCTCATTATTTTATCGTTCTGTAACTATAATGAACTTTATCTTTTAGAATACAAGATGAATATATAATGCAGATGTCACTGAAATAAGATGTATGAGGGCTTTATGTTATAAAGTATATCTCCCACATTCTTAGCGTGCCTTCTTGGTGTAATGGTCAGCACACTGAGCCGGTATTTCAAAGTTCCGTGGTTCGATTCATGGCGAAGGAATTGCATATTTTTCATGTCTCCTGCTTGTAATTAACCTAATGTCTCTACACTGGCGCCCGAACTAAAAGGTTGTGGATGATGACTCTCCACACCCAGGATTTGGCGACTAGGTCCCCTAAAACCCTAGTCGCTCTTTAAAAAGGGGAGTATATAAGGTATATCTCCCACATTCTTAGCGTGCCTTCGTGGTGTAATGGTCAGCACACTGAGCCGGTATTTCAGAGGTCCGTGGTTCGATTCCCGGCGAAGGAATTGCATATTTTTCATGTCTCCTGCTACTAAATCACCTAATGTCTCTACAATGTGTTTCTAAAAAAATTAAGATAAGGATTAATGACCATATACTATGCCTCAGTATTAACTATAAAAAAGGAGAACTTCAAACTTTAAAAAGTTTCTGTAAGTTTTCTAAATTACTTCATCTTAAAGTAATATGAAAGCTGAAACTGATAGGTAAAGAACACGAAGAATGTAAGAAGCGATTATGGGAAAAAATGACATTTGTCTCAGAGACAACTGAAGTTAACAAACCTAAAAAAAAATAATAGTATAATAGAAAATGTAAAAAATAGTAATATAAGACCTAGTCCTTTATTGCACAAATCAGTTCAAGTCGAAATAACTTAGTGCTGGATTAGCACGTTAAATTACGGCTAACTTAGGTTGACACGACAAATCTAAAAGGTGTGACAATTATTAATGGCCAAGGGGCGTATAAGAGTAACACCGAGGCCAGAAACGAAACCTGCGCTGGCTAGCGAAAGCACGCTCTGACTAAACTCCAAGAGTCACCTGTTTAGATACTAACTTCACATAACTTTAAATTTACATCCTGGCGAGGAAATGTGAAGTGAATAATCATTATATTGTAAAAATTAATAGTTTTTATTTGAAAAAGAAAGAAAAGCAGAAAAAAATCATTCCGTGTTATACACGAAACTTAAGAAGCACTATGGCAGTACATAATATAAAATACATTTTGCAAAGAAGTTATTATGTTCACATAAAACCCCCAGTGTAATCAGAATTAGTGTTCTAATACCTTGTTAAGTTACTGCATCGTTTTGGAGTCTGTTCTTAAGTCATCAGGCAAACTTATGATTTTGTTTTCACTCGCAAAAGTATGAAATATAAGTAAGAAGGTATTTAAAGCAATATTTTTAAACTGGATGCTTTTCTAACACGCAAAAGCATGTTAATAACGGATGGCAAAGGTCGTGTAACATGTGAGTAACTTTGCTTTGATTTAGGTACTTGTTTTTCCCACGTTATAGAAAACGTTCCGAATACAAATGATACAAATTTAAGTTTTTTTTTTTAAGTTAAGGCTGTTACCGATACAAAACTGGAGCTTATATCAGAATGTTATTCTGTTGATTCTTTCTTGATGGACATTTTAAAAATTTGCTGCATAAATTCATTTTAGGTATAGCTTACGTTTCGCTCTGTTTCTCAACATGCATGCTTATATTAGTATTTCTTTAGAAATTTTTTTAATAGTTGAAGGCATATAATCTGGAACTGAGTTGAGTTTGTAGGTTACTTTTTCTTCATTGTAATTCTTATTTTTAATAATGCCCCAAAATAGTTCGATACGTATAATTTGAAGAACGTTGGGAATATGCATAATATCAACTCTCAATTTGTTCAAACAGTTGACAGTATCTTCATGGCTGGTAATATAATAAAGAAAATAATATCGCCATTTTGATGATGTTTGATGAAAGGAATCAAACCGTTTCTAATATAATAACTGGAAAAAAAAATCTGAAAGCTTGCAGATTTTATATTACGCTCAAAGGGGGCGTTTTTTTAAGGTTTTATATATTACTTTTATGTATTAAATCTTATGGTCTTCGCATTTAAACCACATAACATTTAATTCAACAGCAATATCAGAAAATATTTAAATACAACATATCTTTAGAATTTCCGATAGACAGCCTCGAGCGCTGTAGATTGTGGTTTTAACGGGAATTTTTTTTTTTTTTTTTTTTTTTTTTTTTTTTGTGCAGTGTTGCCAATGCTTGCTTCGAAATCGTTAAGTTTGTTAACTAAAAATTAGTGAAGTTTTACAAAATGTGAAATCGATAATAAAATAAATTCGAAATCCAGAATTCGGGCTTCCGGGTGCCCATGTTCGGGTGGAGGATTACGTTATTCAAAATTTGATAGCTTAACGTACCGTTAGAATGCCCGTTAGAACGTTACCGTTAGAACGCACCGTTCAGAATGCGAGAAACATATTTACATTCGTGCACATTCTCCTTTATTTAATGTCTTAGTAATACGGGGCAATAATATTTGGTGGCAATAATTTGTAAAGTGATTTATTGATTACAGTGATTCAACGCAAAATCCCGTTGCGAGACTAATAGCCCTTCTGGGCTAATGCTGCATTCTGCCAGTAAATGAAAGTATTTACAGTTTCCCGAAAAAAGGCTCGTTTAGTAACATAGCTCGCTTTTCTATAGTGTGCCATGAAATTTTTCTTATGAAATTTTCCTTAAGCTTTACCCTGAAATACACATAGTTATCGAATATTGAATCGTAATACTTAATGCTACATTGACTAGAATCAAGTATAAAATATAAATCATCATTTACAACGAGTTCTGAGCACTTCAAGATAGAATCCGTTGCTTGTAAATTTTCAAACAGCTTATTTTGTTTGAATATTTTTACCTATTTTGGAGCTGTTTTGCATTTTAATGCAGGATTTTATGCCCCGGGTTTTCACTGACTTGACATATAACTGATAATGATGCCTTCAATTTCTCAGCAAGTTGACTGAGAGATGCATACAGTGTCTAGAGTAATTATAATAATTTCCGATTAATCGTCATGATTTTTCTCTTCCTTTTTACAATCTTCTTCCAGATTCTTGATTGAAAACAAATTGTCCATACGCTTCGTACTCTTTTGTCTCTTCATAAATAATTACTTCTGATATCTGGCTATTTTTGTAGCGTTTAACCACAGCTGTTTTGTTTAACATCCCAGTTATGAACGCCTGTTATTTCGTTCTCTGAGGCTAAATTCGTTAAACGAAGAGCCATTTTAAAACTGTTTATAAAATAACAGAGATGAATGGCTATGACTGTGAGAACTTAAAACATTTGTGTGTTTATTTACATTAGCTGACATTCAATGAATGTAGCTGTCTCGTTAATACCCGGAATACCTTTTATAACTTGAATAAACCAGTTTCTCTTAGAAAAATAAACAATGTTGATATCCTTCCTTAAAGAGAGAAATGGTTTACAAATGATTCGCATTAATAATTATCTAATATATGCGTTTTGATTCTTTATTAAGTGTTATCATTAATTACTCCAAATCCACAAGCAGCACAAATCATAAAGATACCCATAAAATAGTCGTAAATTTAATACAAAATTGAAGTTTCAAGTAGAAATTACATACATGCTAAATACTATGCAAATTTGTTAATATGAGAATATGAGAGTATTGTTAATTTCCTTGTATTATGATAATTTCTAAGTATTCTAAGGTTTTTAAGGTTCTAACAAGGCTTCATGTATTAATTTTTTCGGAGGTCTGAAAGCATGCAATCAATTTGAAAGAAGTAGTACAGTCCTCTAAAAGTTGAAGAAGAAATACACTGGTTATCATAAATTAAGGAAAAATCACGATTAATGAAAAGGTTACATGTAGAATTTTATGAAACTTACCCACAATATACAACACATAGTAAGGTATCAAATAACATAAAAAATTACCAGACAATTATGGTAGTACAGAAATTAGCACATGTATAAAATGAACAAATCGAAGGTGTCAGTTTGCTATAGGAAAAGTACCTTCAATATGGAATATGATCACCTCTAGAAGCAATACAGCACATACAGCGATGTGTGATGCTTTCAATTATGCGGTCTATCAGTTCCATAGGAAGCCAGAGCCATTGCTCTTGCAAAGCAGTTGTAAGCGCGGCAAGTGTCTGAGGGGGCTGACTGAGAGCAGCTAGACGTCTCCCTAAAGCGTCCCAAACGTGCTCGACAGGATTCAATTCCGAGGATCGAGCTGGCCCCTCCAAGCGCATAATTGTTTCCTGTTGAAGATAATCATCTACGATGTGAGTCCTGTGTGGTCTTGCGTTGTCGTCCTGTAACAGGGAAGCATCACCTATTGCCCCGGCATATGGGCGCACATAAGCATCAAGGATGTCATCTCTATAATCCTGAGCATTCATGGTTCCCTTTGGAAAGACATGGAGGTCTGTGCGTCCACCCAAAGAGGTGCCCCCCAAAACACAGACACTGCCTCTTCCGTATGCATCTCTTTCACGGATGTTTGATGGATGATAACGGGCCCCAGGTTCTCACCATATCAAACAATACCTAATAACGCTTTCTAGACTAAACCTGGACTCATCCGTAAAGAAAACAGCCCTCCGTTGATCAGGCGCCCAGTGGACATATTGTTGTGCCCACTGCAAACGTTCCCTCCAATGGCGTGGCGTGAGCGGCACGCAAATGGCTGGTCGCCTCGCATACAGACACCTTCGTGAAGCCTTCTACGCACAATTGACGTTGACATTAACCTTCCGGTGGCTGCAGCAAGGGAGGATCTAAAAAGAGTCGGAGTAGCTGTTCTATTGTTGCCTGCACATAATGCCAAATATCAGTCATTGGTGCTCGTCGTAGCAGTTCGCCGTCCTTGGGTGAACATTCTAGGTGCCGAATCTGTGGTTTGAAATTGCCTCCAAAGTCTATGAACCACAGAAGGACTCACATTTAGCCATCTGGCCTGTTTGTCTTTGTCCTGCCTCTAGTTTCCTAATGGCTTTCCATCGTACTTCTGCAGGCAAATGATGCCTGGAGGTCATTGTTATGAATTGGCTATCTCAGATTTCTGGTGTCACTATCACAGTGAAATATGTAGGCTTTCTCTCAAACATGGACTTTTATGCTCCTCGCAGATGACGTATTCCGAGAGCAGCGCCACTAATTTGCATATGGCAGTTTTACTCAGCTACTCTTACTTGGCAACATATTCAAATTTTACACTGTTTTACACACAAAATCTTATTTTTGAGGGGGTTATCTCTATTTTTGTGATTTTTCCTTAATTTATGATAATTTCCTTAATTTTCTTTAAAGCATTAAAAATTTGTAAGAACATTAAATGTAATTAATAGTTAAAGCATTAAAGTAATTAATATTCAAAATGGAAAAACTATCATAGAATTGGAAGTCATCATTCTTTTAAAGACAATTAGGTACTTTAGAGATGTGCAATCTTCATAATATTTATGCGTAGAAACAATTGTATCTTAGCAGATATTGAAATTTTGCGTTTGAATATTGTCCACTGTATATCAAAGAAATATTTTTCCTGATTCAAGGAGATGGTGAATAGTCAGTTAATGGAAATGAGCCCTGACACAGGTTTAAACTTCAAGACACCTAAATATTAATCACAATATTATTAACAGATTATGTAAGCAATCATTTAACATGCATTCAGTTTTAGAAAGGGTAGTCCTAAGTTATCGATCTCTAATGTTGATCACTTTGTAGCTGTTTTAGATAGAAGAAGAATTAATTGCAATTTTCGTCTGCATTTGCTAACAACGGTTTTATGACTATTGGAAGAAGGACACCTGGTTTAATTGTAAGAAAAAGGTTTCATGCGCAAACACTTTGTCAGAAGCTTTTATGCTATTGTGTTTTATGCAACGCAGTTGAATACGTTAATGAAGAGAACATATTACGTGGACAAAACTCTAACGGAGTTCAATTATTTCTGCATGAGAATCCAAATACATTCTGCACTGTAACTTACACTGTGTCATAATCAAGCGAATGAAGGGGACAAAGTACAAACAATACAACTTTCCTAAAAGAAAGATTTTTAGGCGATTTGTGTACTAATCTCTTTGAATGAACAGACTGCTTTTACGTACTTACTGGTGGATATTAATCTTCTGAGGTATCAAAACAAGATCTTTGATAGGCATGTAATATCATTTACTGCTACCGTAGGTGATTCATCGTTTTAATAGATGATAATTCCAGGCTGCATGCAGCAGATGTAATCAACCTGTTCCTTGGATATCCAAAAATTCAGCGAATCGATATGTCAATTCGACCCCCAATCTTTAGTCGTGTTGAATATTTATGGGGCCTCTACGAAGATAGATAACTGCCATCCTTTCTCAATGAATGAACTACTTTAGAAGTTAACATGTGCGTTCAACCTGAAACGCCTGACAACTTATGCAACAGCCTGAAAAAGAGGTGCCTGGTTTATATTCGCTACAATAATGGACTTATTTTGAATGTATCAAAGTTTTTTTATTTTATTTTTATAGAAAGCTTGTGTCATATTTTCATCAGCCATAAAATGTTTGCAAAACAGTACTTCACAGTCTTTTTTTCGGAAGTACGAAGTGTACAAACATTTTAAAGGACTATAAATAATTATATTAGTTACACGTATACTAATTTTTATGTTTATATCTTGTCTGTTTGAGCAATTATGTCCTAAACCTTATTTATTTTTTACCTTCAAAGAACACTGTAGGGTTATATTAAGTTGTAAAGATAAGCAAGTTCGATATTCTTATGCAAGAAAAAGGTTTTTTCACACTGACTGTTCATGAAAGAGTCATTCTCTAGATTTAAATTAATACAGGTAACAATTAAAACACATTTGTAATAAGAAATACATCAAACTATATGAAGAATATGAAAAGAATTAAGTTTTCTCAAGATATCAGATAATCTCAATGTAACGAAACCTCACCTTTTCCTAATTAATTTCATTATTTCTCACGTTGCAGTAGAAACTATCAAAGCCATTTGGTGTCCGACAAAAACATGGCGGAAAAAACAACGCAAGTGGAAAACGTCATCGTACAAAACATCGTAGGAGAAAAGAAAGCAAGAAGAAAATATTGCAGTTCTGAATCATAGCAGTACAAAACATTGTCGTTGAAAACAAAACGGCTCGAAAACTTCACAGTTTAAAAACATCGTAATCGAAAATATCACGGTAAAAAATAAAGCACCTACAAATCATCGCACGACGATAACATCGCAGACATGCGTTTTCAGACTTTAAAAACTAGCATATTCGCATAAAGATTTGTGATGGCGAGAAGGAATATGGAATGTTTTTACTTTTGTATTTCATTGTATTTCATATATATTTTGTATTATTTTGTATATATATATATATTGTATTATTTTGTATATATATTTTGTATTATTTTGTATTATTTTGTATATTTTTGTATTTAATAAATTTTTTTAGGAAAAAAAACAGGAAATTTAAGCATTCAGAAACTGAAAAAGAGTTGACAAATAGTGTTAAGTATAGCAGTTAATAGAATTCTAACTTATATAGTTAACTAAATTCATTAATTAATTAAGCTCTTTTATAAAGTTTTATTGGTAATTTTTCATGAAGTATTTAGTCTAAAAACATTAGGAAAGGAAGACCAGTAATTGCATGTGGTGGTCTTTATTAAAATTGTTTAATTAATTATAAAATTATAAACTCTGTTAACTGCTATAAGTAGCATTAATTTTCTACTTTTTTAGTCTTTGAATGCTTAAATTTCCCTCTCAATTTCTCAGCAAAAAATTATTTATTAATTCAAAAGTATAAAAGCAAGAATGTTCCTCTTTCCATCTTGCGCTGACAAGTCACTATGCGAATATGCATTTACAACTTTTAAAGCCTGAAAAGCATGTGTCTGTCATGTGTCCTGTGTGTTATCGTCATGTAATGATTTATAGGTGTTTTATTTTTACCACGATAGTTTCGATGACAATGTTTCTAACCTGCAAAGTTTTTGAGCAGCTTTATTTTCAACTACGATCTTTTGTACTGCTATGTTTTAGAACTGATATGTTTTCCCCATGCTTTCTTTTCTCCCATGATGTTGTGTATTACGACGTTTTCGCCTTGCGTTGTTTTCTCCGCGACGTTTTCGTCCGCGACGCGTGTAACCAAGCCATTCTCGTCCTTGTTCTTGTCACAACTACTACAATAACGATTTTGTAAACTGCAGAATCGATATTTTGAACAAATGTCCCCAAAACATTATTTGAATTATATGATTTCATCATTTTTTTATTTTTAATTCTTAATCTGCTTCTTGCTAGCAAATTATTTAATTTTTTTTGTAACATTCAAAAAGCAAACTTATCAATTTTATCATCATTATTCTGTTTAGAAGTAAGAAAAACAAAATATAAAATCTGATTAATAAAATGGACAGAACACAGATTTTATTTCATATCTATACTTCTAAAAAGGCTAGTCTTTTTAGAAGTATAGATATGAAATAAAAAATTCTAAGTCTAAATAATTCTAAAAGATTCTAAAATAATTCTAAAATAATTCTAAAAGAGTCTTTTTAGAATTATTCTAAAGTTGGGAACACGGAAAATCAACGATGCCCTCACCGGTACTCGAACCTTTGACTCTCCGATTCCATCTGGAAGTATTTCCAATTACACTACGAAGAGGACGAGGAAGCAAATATCTTACATACTTTTATAATGTAATTCAGTCCAGCACTGAGTGGTAACACCATAGGATACTAACCATTTCTATCCAGTTCTATCCCAGGCTTATGAATAGTCTGATTGCGTGGGAAGTTTCATAGTTTCTAACTATAAACTGAATACTCTTACTCGTACGTTTCCCTTAATACATCTTGCTTTAATGTATAATCTAATAACATCTAATAAAACTTCATTTAATCACATTGAATTGTATATTGAAAATAAATGTAAAGAATGTCATCCCAATTTGCTTTAATGAAAATAATACCAATTTTCGTACATAAAGATACATACATAATAATAAAGATTAATAATAAGTAAGACTAAGCAAAATGACTTTCAGTTGATATACTCGTAAGGCGTTATTTTTTATGCTTTTCATAAAGTCAAAAATAAATGCTTGCAGACTCTTAAATGTAAATTAATTATTTATTTGAATTACTTCTTTCAAGTTGTGGCAATTCATTTGTGCAGTCATTTTTTTCTTGATTTGATAACCTGCCTTTTTATAGTGTGGGGAAAATCATGCAGAATAACTCAACAAACAACAATTAAAACTGCCATAGAAAAGAAGAGCAGTTTGTACTACATTTTATTTATTTTTCTTTACTGCTGTTCAGTGGTTTATTATGTTTAGCTGTTCTTTCTCTTATCGGAGTTTCTTTACTTCCATCGCTTTCCTCTTACATAATAAGTTTTTACCATCACTCACGGAAAACGTAAGTGGCCACAAAAGTATTCAACGAACCCGAACCTCGGCGTCATTTTAACAATTGACGATAGTAGTTGGAATGGAAACATCAGTCTTACTCAGTTCCAAAGCAGGAAATATAAATCCCAGACGATAGCGCCAAACCTGTCGCCAAAAAGAGAGATTCCGGTGCCAGAGGCTTGGGAAAAAAATCACAAAGGCCCGGACGACAGAATATATCCACACAACCTCCCTAAAAAAAGACACCATTCCATTTCCGCCCCGATATTTACTAGGGAAAGGGATTTATATATATCTATCCCTACGTATATATTGGATGTTAAAGAATAAAAAATCCGTAATACCCGTTCCAGTAGCAGTGCTTGAATGGCTCGGGTTGGAACTGTAGAGAGTGAGAGAGAAAGAGAAAAACCGAAAAAGAAGGAAAAAAATTGAAGAAATAGCTTTTTCTGTCTTTTTATTTACTTCCTCATACTCTTTCGCTCTCTCTCTCGCTCTTTCTCACTCCATTTCGGCGATTGCTTTTTATCGGGGTGGGAGGGAGCGTAAATTCGGCGAAGTGTAAGAATTCCGAAATTGGATTCCTGTTCGCCGCCAATGGCTGCTTCTTCGCTTCCAGTGTGACATATAATTGGCCGAGGCGTCACTCATATCCTAAGCTTTGAAAAGAGATACGGAAATGGAGCTCTTTTCATTCATTTCCTTTCATTTATCTGCTGCTGCTCGTTCCCTTTTTTCTAATCTTGCTGCCTTCCCCCCACCTTTTTCTTCTTCTCTTCTAGATGATTGTTATTATTTTGCTTGTTGCCTTTTATTTGGGAATGGATCCTTTCTGGGATTGGATCAGGAAAAAATGGAGGGGGGTAGGAAGTCCAAAGATCGTTGGAGTGAATTGCATTGTTTAGGAAGATTACCTACTTCAAAACTCTCTTATCTTTTAAGAATTAAAGGGAAATTACTTCTAAACGTGAAATATTGAAATGAGATTATGAGGTTTTCCATTTTGGTGCGTCGGTATCTTGCTCGACAATTTCCAGCGGAATTTTTAATTGGAAAGAATTTCTATGCTGGTTTAAAACGATGAAATAAGGCTCGAGGAATTGGTAAAGAATCCAGAAAGCTGTATTTAAAATGTTAAAATTAGTCAATTAAATAACTTTAATTTAACTGTCTTCACAAAACGCTAATTTCACATTTACAAAACATCAAGCAACTATAGTTTTGCAGAAACCATGTCTGGATGAGCAATTAAGTGTTTGAATATTTAAAACACCAACGGTAATGGAGCTCTTAGTTAAACATCAACGGTATGCCATTTTCAAGACTGATTAAGAATATTGCGATATCTAAAGTTGAGTTACAAACTTCTTTCAGTGTCTTCACTCCCATCTTCGGCATTTTAATGTGCTTAATATTTAATGGAATAAAAATTTATATAATTTAGGTAAACTCTTAACACCTTAAGGATATACAGCTATAGAAATGCGTACCATTTTATTTACAAACAGCCCAGTCCAAATAAGATGGAAAAAAATCACCATTTTGTTTTCATTTTGTTTAGATTCCATCTTATGTTCCCCTCTTGCTTTGAATCTTGATATTTAAATACCAACTTCAACGATAAGCCTTTTTTTATACTGACTCGATACTAATAATTTAGATAAAATAGTTAATGTAGGGCAAGCTCAGTGGCCAACACTAAGGAATTTTAAGAATAATATTTGACAAAAAAAACTGAAAAAATTCATATTTTCTATTACATTCAAAGGGCCGTTTTTTCATTTGTACACAGATACACGTTTCAAGAGAATTTGGACTAATGCTTCTTCAGGATAAAAATATTTAAAAACAGCTTATCTTTAGAATTTCCGATAGGCAGTCTTGCGCGCTGGAGACAAAAATGTTTCTTTTCCTGCAGTATTGCCACTGCTTGCTTTCAAATCGTTGAGTTTGTTAATCAAAACTTCGTTAAAGTTTTATAAAATTTAAAATACACAATAAAATATTTTAAAACAGCATATATTTGGAATTTTCAATAGACAGTCTCGCTCGCTGAAGATAAAAAAATTTTCCGTACAGTTGCCATTGCTCGCTTTGAAATCGTCGAGTTTGTTAATAAAAAATTCATTAAAATTTTACAAAATTTGAAATACTCAATAATACAATTAAAAGCAGCATATCTCTAGAATTTCCGATAGACACCCTCACGTGCTGACGATAAAAATATTTTTTCAGTACAGTGTTGCCATTGCTCGCTTTGAAAGGATTGAGTTTGTTAATCAAAAATTCGTTAACGTTTTACGAAATATGAAATACACTATAAAACAAATTAGAAATTCAAAATCCTTGCATCCTTGTGTCTATATTCTGGTGGAGGAGTACGTTACTCAGAATTTGATGGCTCTAAGTACCTTTGCTTCTTTCCATTGCGAAAAACGTCATGCATACATTCGAGAAATTCTTCATTATTTAATTTTTTTAAATATAATACAGAGCGACAAGATTTGGTGGCAACAATCTGAAAAGTAATTCAGGTTTTCATAGTGATTCAACATAAAATCCCGTTTTGAGACTAATAGCCCTTCTGGTCTAACGCTCCTTTGGGCTAAAAAAATTTGGATTTCTTTCGTTAAAATGCAATCATCACCATATAGGTATATAAGATACTGAGTATCATGTACAGCAAGGGAGATATGGAATTTGTGTAACGCTATTTATTATCTCATAGCTTGTTGAAACTTGTAGAGCAAATTAGCAAATACTTTTGGCAATAACAATAATAAGTGTATATGTTCAAAATGGGCTGGATGTCTCCTATTGCAATCCGAATTAAGTACATATATATATTGTAAGGTTTATTCTAAGTTTATAACAGTTGCTTTTACTTTGTCAAACTTTCCTGTCTCTCCTAATTTCTGCTTTCAATTTCCTACCAGAATGTATTTTCAGAAACCCGTTTAATGCAAATGAGTAGTATTCAAGTCAATGTTTAATTGACTTCGTTACGCAGCCAGAGTTTCTGACTAACGCGCGTTTGCCTTTGGGCTACGTCTCTCTCTAAGCTGTTATTACGCTCGGCCGTACTACAGCCCCTTCATAGCTTCGTATACTTAACTGAGATTTAGGGGGCAACTACTTAGAATCCTGATAGCTTAACTAATGCTTTTTAGTTAAGCATTAGTTAAGCTTTAATTCTTATTACTTTAAGTTCAAGCCCAAGTGGAGGCTTTGCTGTACGCTCTGAGATAGGAGCCTACTATGTTCACCCTTATTTTGAGAAATAAAGAGTAATTAACCCTTCCTCTCGCCACTGTTCACACACTAGAGCGATTATTCGCTTATCAGGTGAATGGTTCCCCACATTTAACTGTTAAATAAAAGGGTGGAACCGCACAATATATATATATAACTTTAAAAAGACAAAAAGAAATATAAATGAATTTACAATCCTGCCGTGAAAAGCTGCTTTCGACAGTTGGTGACTTGTACTCTACTTGTAATATAACCTGAAATTCCGAAAGAATCGTGCTTCTTCGGTTTGCAGTGATTCCACGAGAGCTGCCAGTGCTTGAATTCATCTGAATATCCATGTTGCAACTATCAGTGAAGCAACGACTAGTGACAGTGATTAGACAGTGAAAAATCAAAGGACAATTAGTATATTACATTATCATGAAATAAGGTATGCACTTTCTCAATGACTAAGCATTCTTATGATGAATTAGGTAGAGCATGCATGTCGATGTAAGATGGATTTCGTGGCATTTTCAGTTTTATATTTCTCCAGTTTAATTTATTACAGAAGATACATCTTCCTAACACACAAACTACACCTTTCCTGCGTGTCTGTAAATGTATATTTTCCCAGTCATAGTCCTTAGTAAATGCAATTAGTTATTTTAGCCTCTGTATAAGCTAATTTTAAACCTAATTAAGAATTCTTAACTTATGTTGTTAATTTAATGTGAGCAGACTTATAACATAAAAATAGTTTTATATTATAGTAATTATTTTAAAATTAATTAAATTACTCTAAGATCAACAAAATTTATCTAATGTTATGAATATTTTTTTTAATTTGTTATCTGTTTAAATTTGCTTTATTTGTTTAAATTATTTGTTTAAATCAGTAAAACTAGTACAACCGAAAGTCGTATTTGTTTTGCTAATTTAAACAAGTAATAACGATATTTTTGCATGACATCCGTACTTACGGACAGAATAAAGGACTCTTTTTTTTCCAAAATGGATTTAAAATGGTTTCAGAAGAAATTTTTTTAACGACATCTTTACGTAAGTATGTATGTATCTCGCATAACTCAAAAATGAGCAGCCTTATATAACGTTGAACTTTTATATATGGGACTCCTATACTATGTAGTGTGCACCTCCCATTTTGGTTGCAATCAGCCGGAACAGAAGTATATATATGTATACCCAGTCTGTTACCCGGCTCGGTAAGCTCAGTTTTTTTATTCTTTTATGTTGGTAAATTGTGCGTTTTTTGCTTTAAAAGTGATCGAATTATGTTATTCTTATATTTCGGTTAAGGCTTTTATGCCTTTAGTTAATCTGCATGCAATAGTTGTAGAACAGTGTTCTTTAATTTTCAACAAATTTTATATTTCTTTGCCTATATTTTTAAGGTAAAAAAATGTACCGTTCACCGTCCGGCATGCCAACTACTATTCTAAACGAAAGTAAATAATATACAGCTCTAGAAACATATTTTTATTGATAGTAATAGTGATGCAACTATCTATTAAAATCCTTATAAATACACTATATATTATAAATAACACGAAAAACGACCAGATTTTAAATTAATTAAATAGGAGTCATTATTAGAGAAAGTGAAGATGTAAATTATGAAACGCAATATATTTCTTTAAAAATCGCTCTGTTTTAAGCAATATACAGGTTTCATTTTTAAGATAAATTACGGATCATATGAAACGTCGAACGGCGACACTTCTGAGACCTTGTTAAATAATATATGTTTGTTATTGAAAAAACTGAGAATCTGTATGTATGCATGCATGTACGTATGTTTTTTGTGTATCTATACATCAGATTTTGAGCACATGTATTATTCTACCCGATTATTCTTCTATCTTCTAATCCCGAATTTCGAATTTGCTTTTTATTTATTGCATATTTTGTACGAGTTTGATGAAATTTGGATTGAAAATCTTGGACATTATTATGTTACAGATTCAGTCAGAAAAACTCAAAGATTTAAAAGAAATGTGTCGCCACTACCCAAAACAAAGCATTTTTGTCTTCCACGCGCCAGCGTGCTGCGATTCGGCAATTGTAAGATATTTAATTTTCGCTTCGAATTGATTTTGTATGTTGTTAACCAACTGAGCAACAAACGCGTTTCTTCATCTCTGTTATAATGATTTAATAATTGGATTAGTGAAACTACACAAGATGGAATCCTTAAAATCATAACGCATATAAGTTTTATAACAACTAATTAGGGCAGCCGAATGATGTGTGTGATAAATGTTCTTATGCTACTTCGAATGGCTACTTTTGCTAGGTGTGTTAGGAGATAAATGCCCCGTTAGCCCAACGCAATATAAAAAAAAACCAATAATGGATATAATAAATTAAATCTGTTGTCAATTTTATAGTTTGTAACTCTTTTTCATACTAATGATAAATAAGAAAAACAAAATAACCGAAATAGGAAACAAATAGGAAACTTTCAAAAATGTAAAACGCTTTTTTTTATGAAAGAAAGATTTCTTTGTAATCATAAATGTTTATTATGAGTTATGCAATTTATTACAGTGAAATATATGGAATATAGGTCATACAGAAAAATGCCTTTGATTGCTCTAATCTTTCCCACAGCCCTTAAATTTCATTCAGCAACACCGAAAGAAGTACTGGATTTATTTGAGGACTACGATAAAATAATTCTAAAATTGGGTAATCTTTCATTTATTCAAAAATGCTTAAAAGTAAAATAAACGCAAGAAGCTTTATTACTAAGCCAATAAAAATAAATAGTGTCTTGACAAAAACAAATATCTTCAGCTGCAGTTTGCCTATCGTAGTAGCTAAATAACAACGACTGTAAAATTGCTTTTCCTGCAATCATCACATGCTGGTTGGAAAAGTACTGACAGTTAAGTTCGAAATATTAAGGAATAAACTTACCGGTATAAAGAACAAACGATGATTAGTAGGACGGAAAAGCTGTTTTAACAGTTAGACAAGAAAGTTAAATTGTTTTTCCAGCTATTTCATTGCACCTGTTTTATAAATATATAATATTTTTTACATATTGGAACTCACTGCAAATTTTTAATTGCATTTACTCAACGCAAATTTCTTTTCGTGGTGTAATATTAAACTACAACAACAAACTACACAAAACAAATTTATAGTTTTATTGTAAAACACAAATTTAGCTCAGAAACCGTTGAAGATAAAAAAATACCCAAATATGATTTTCCGAAGCATACTTTTGGAAGACTGAATGCTAATTACGCTTAACTTAGAAGATGGAAAAAACATATATGATATGTATGAAGAAATTAATTTTCTTCATATATAGTATATAAAAACAATTAATAACTTTGAAATCTTTCACTAGATTAATTGGAAAAGATTTAACCATGTAAATAAATTCTATGTGTGACACAAAATTAGAGCAAATTAGAGCTTTAGAAGTTTTCGAGAAGCACATTTATATCCTTAATAACTTTTCCTTATGTAGACCTAACATAAACAAATAATTTAATTTATAGTACAAATTACATATTACATGAGTTGTGGTATTTTTAAACCCTTTTCCAAGGCTTAAATATGAAACCATAGGGCTGTTACTAGAAGTGTATTTGAGATATACTACGAGCATGGTTCTCTAGAAAGAAAACAAGCTCTTTTTCGTGAAATCATAGACATAAATTTCTACTTTTTTTTAAAGTTTGTAGCCTTATTTAATTTTTAACTGTTTATTTAAATTTTGATTAGATAGTAAGTTTAAGTAGTTTGAATAATAGTGGTTATATACCCAATAAAGAATTTATTGAGTATATTCAAACTACTTAAAGAAAAAATATAATCCAATTTGGATAATCTTCAGTTCATAATATCTTCGCGATTTCCCCCGAAGCTTTACCTACACTCTCTAACTCTGAGATAAAATACATGATTCAGCGTAATACTATAAACTTTGCAAAGTGGTACCCATTTTTTCAGTTGTCTACAACCTAGCTATGAAGGTTATTATTATTATGTTAAAAGTGCTGAAAGTGCAGTGAAAATTTCTTAAACTTTACAAAGCCCCTTGAGTACGTACATCTTTTATTTCCTTGTACGAAGTATGAATAGAATATCCATTCTGACCTCTCTTGAAGCCTTCTGAACGATGTTTTCGCGTAACATCTGTACGTACGGACAGAATAAGGGACTCTTTTTTCCCAAAATGGATTGTTAAATGGATTTAATATGGCTTCAGAGGAGATTTTTTTAATGACATCTATACGCCCGAATGTATGTATGTATCTCGCATAACTCGAAAATAAGCAGCCTCGTAACGTTTAACTTTTATATATGGGACTCCCATACCATGTAGTTATGCACCTCCCATTTTGGTTGCAATCATGCCGGACCAGAAATATATATGTATACCCACTCTGTTACCCGGCTCGGTAAACTCAGTTTTTTTTATTCTTTTATGTTGGTAAATTGTGCGTTTTTTGCTTTAAAGTGATCGAATTATGTTATTCTTATATTCCGGTTAAGGTTTTTATACCTTTAGTTAATCTGCATGCAATAGTTGTAGAATTATCAATAATTTAAACGCTGTTTAAATGCTACTAAGCCTAACGAAACCGTTATTTGTTTACATTTGAAACTGTAAGTAGAATAGTGAATTAAATCAGTTTCTGCACGAACTTCAATGTCTTTTTGCCGAGTGCGACCAAAAGTAAGCTTTCGGTTTTGCGCACCTCAAAATCTGGCAGAATTGCTTATTTTTTAGTAGGAACTTGTAAGATTCTAGCTAAATTGGTAATTTTCAGCAGCTAGAATACTTAAGAAGTGTGTAGCGACTAATCGCTTACCTCTGAGGCTTTAATAGTAAGCCCAAAGAAGTGTTATTTTCCCTTTTATTCAACTCAAGAATTTTCACAGTTGACCCCTCTCAGGCTTACAGGAAGCCTTCATTTGGGCTTTAACTTCAAGTAGAAAATAAGAAGCTAATCTAATGCTAACCAAACTAAAACCATCCGGAGCTTCACAGCAATTAATTAAGAGAGTTGTCCCTTAGTACGATCAACAGTGAATATTAGCAGGCATGTAACAGTACGGCCGACCGTAAAGAATTATACTGTTGCTTTAATGCAAAGACGTGACCAGAAGGCATAACACGCTCTACTAAAAACTTCTAAGCTCTTAAATACTGGTTCTCTAACATTTACATAAAATGCGATCCTAAAAACTCATTATAGTAGGTAATCGTAGATTAGGAACAATATAATAAAGGAAAGCTGTTCGAAATTAAAAACAACTATTAAGAAATTCCTACAAATAATAATTTTGGTTGTAAAAATTATCTTTTTAACTGTTTATTTTCTGTATTTGGTGTTTTATGTTTTTCTGTATTTTTCCAATCGTTAATGAAGATATTTTGAGTTTTTATGCATTTTGGCCTTGCCGCGAAGTGAGAATTGAACTAATAGAATGAGAAATATATCTCTAACGAAATCCGAGAATCTAAGTTTAAATGAAATGCAGGAAAATGTGTAAAATTTAATAGGCCTTACAAGGAAGTCAAGCCGTGTCCGCATCAGATTTTTACTTCCTTCTACGAAATAAAGAAGTACTGTAATCTTGAAAAATTCCGGGAAATAAATATTTCAACGAAAATATCCATTTTAAGGGCTATCGAATGCAGTTTAACGATGTTTTTGCTTGACATCTATAGGTAAGTACAGAATAAAGGACTCTTTTTTCCCAAAGAATTATAAAGCTGATTTAAAATGGATTCAGCAGAGATATTTTTTCGCGGCGTCTGTACGTATATACGTATGTATGTATTTCACATAACTCAAAAACAAATAGTCTCAGAACTTTGAAATTTTGTATATAGGACTGCTATAACATATAGTTGTGCACCTGCCTTTTTGGTTGTAATCGGGAGCACCAAAAGTGCACATATATATATAGTAACAGAGCGGGTATATATATATATATATACCCGCTCTGTTACTTGGCTCGGTGAGGTCAGTTTTTTTATTCCTTAGGTGTTGGTAAATAGTGAAATTTTTGCTTTAAAAATGATTGAATTATGCTGTTCTTACCTTCCGGTTAAGGTTTTTATGCCTTTAGTTAGTCTGCATGCAACAGTTCTATAATTATCAACAATTTAAAAGTTAAGACGCAACAGAAACACGCCACATGGAAAATAAAACAGGCAAATCGACAACCTTGTACTCGGCTTAGATTTTGTAAAATCCGGCGACCCGTTTTGCTCTCGAAATCGATTGCGATTTTACAAAATCTACACCGAATACAAGATTGTCGATTTGCCTGTTTTAATTTAAAAGTTATTTAAGTGCGGCTAAACCTAATTTTTTTACCATAGCAGCCATATTTGTTTACATTTGAAACTTAGCAGAACAGTGAATTAATTCTTTCTGCACCTTCAGTGTCTTTTTGCCGAATGGAACCAAAAGGAAGTTTTTAGTTTTCTGCACGGAAATATCTGCCTTCTTGGTTGCTGGTCGAATTGCTTGTTTTTGCGTAAGAATTGCAATTGTAATTGAAAATTTTTTTAACTTTGCTTGGCGTTTTGTGTTTTTCTATATTTTTCAATATTTAATGAAAGTATTTTGAGCTTTTATGTATTTTTATCTTGTCGCGAAGGTAGAACTGAATCAATTGGGTGAGAAATATATCTCTAAGTAAATTCGAGGAAATAAGTGTTTCGTATTAGCGGCAAATATTGTCGCTAGTCTGTCTCGGACAGTGGAGCATGTTTAGGAGAAGCTCATACATATAAGGTAAGCGGCTCTGAATTGTCCGTGAAAAACTCTTTCTTTTTTATTTGGTAATTTCTTTTAATCATCGTTTTAGAATTATTACAGTAGTTGAATAGAACATATGGTAACGATTAGATAATTCTTCTGGGGATATAATTTTTGTGCATTTTGAGTTATAAAATGAATGAGATATGACGCTGTTATGTGAACCTAGCGCCAGAGTGTCGCTGTGGTAAATAAATACGGTGAATTTCGAAGAGTGCATTTAGTCTATTGTGGTTTATGCACTATCGACGAAGTAGATTTAATTAAATTCAATAAGTTTAAATGAAATGCAGGAAAAAATGCGTATAGTTTAATATTCCGTAAAAGGAAGTCATGTCGTGTACACATCAGATTTTTTATACACATCAGATGTAAAATGAGAGTGTGATAATATCAAAATCTGTTTATATCAGAAATCTAGTGTCATGTTCATAAGGTGACGTCAATGCACTAAAAATCCAAATCCTAAAATTATATTAGTGACTGGCATTTAGTCATAGATTTTGTAAACTTGTTGAAAAATAACAATACTCGAGCAATTACATTATTGCTCTTTAAAGGATAGATAGTTTGCTTTCCCAGAGGACGATCGTTTAGTCAAAGAAAGAATATTATTTTGCTAAATATAAGTCAGTTAAAATTAAGAGAAATTTTTCTCTTGTGATAACAAGACTCGTTATAAAAAGAAATATTTCATCAAAATTTTTATCTAACAGTTAGCTTTTATTAATGTGAACGACAGTATGTCATTAACTACCATCTCATATGTCGAAAATGTGCAGATTTGATTTGCACATTTTGACAAATTTATCTCTAAATATGTCACAAACTGCAAACGTAGAACGTCTTTTGATATTTGTGGAAAATGTAACATGCGATAAAAATAATATAAATAAATGTATTTTAAACTCAAAAGCTTAAAAATTCTAATTTCTTATAACTTAACACCACAAAATTATAATCTTAAAACAACTCTAGAAATGATTTTATAACTGCGATGGCAACGCTCATCGTTTGATACGATAATTTAATCGAATTCTTTTCACCCCGTGCGAAGAATACTGGTCGGAAAAGTTAGACGGCTTGAAAGCCGTAGCGACATGATATCATACCCGGTGTTCCTGGCTTAGATGCCTGTTTCTTTTCTTCCAGGCTAATGCTGACGCGACGTTAAACTGGTAACGTACAGAAAGTACAAAAATTGGTAACGTACCTACTTCAGTAAATTTTAAGACTGAAGATTTTCGGAATTATCAAGAGGAGTGCTGCGGATTACTCCATTTTTACCGTTTCTCACATGCTCTTTGTTTTTCAAATGAGTAACGATAACATGACAAAAAATATGAGGTGTACACCACATGACTTCCTTGTATGGAATATTAAATTATACGCATTTTTTCTGCATTTCATTTAAACTTATTTCCTCGAATTTCGTAAGCGATATATTTCTTGTTCAATTAATTCACTTCTCACTTCGCGACAAGGAAAAATTCATAAAAACCTCAAAATGTCTTTATTAAAAATTGCAAAAATATAGAAAAATATAAAACATAAATACAGTTAAAACAATTTAAAGAACAATTTTTACAATTAAAATTAGAGTTTCTACGCAAAAACAAGCAATTCGGCCAGCGGGCAAAAGGCAGATTTTCCGTTGCACAAACCTGAAAGTTTACTTTTGGTCTCATTCGGCAAAAAGATGTCGAAAGCGTAGAAATGATGGCTTAATTTGTTATGGACGCTATGCTGAGTCAATATATGGGATAATTTAATAAGTTAAATGATAATTCCAGAATACATTAAGCATGATTTATAATAAAAGAAAACCTTATCTTTGTTGATGCGAAGCTTAGTTTTTGTAGATTGGCAACAAATCCACTATTCTGCTAAGTTTCAATGTAAACAAATATGGCTGCTATGGCTGCTCTTCTTTAGAAGGTGATTTTAGAGCTTGTTATGTCCGCTGAAAGGGCACGTTACTATTTTGATTTACTAGCGATTACATTTCTGTGGCACTGAAAGCTTCTAGCCGTTAGAATTATTTATGCGGACTTTTCATTCACAGCCTTTCTGCTTGTTAAATTATACTTTATTAATTATTAGTGTGAGTCATCAGATTAAACTTGCTGCATTTAATTTTAAGTTCTTCGTTAACTTTTTAAGTCAAAAGTGTTGGCTTCTGTAAGCATTAGTGGGTGCCATCTGTAATTATGTTGAGTGAATAAAGGGTTCTTTACACCCTTCTCTGGACTTTGTCATACTTGAGGATAATTCCTCACGTACCCTTCTAGTGCCTCGTTTATACTTGCCAAAAACACGAGACGCTACAGTTTAAAATGCTTTTGTCTACACAGATATTTGTAAACGCGTGTGCAAAATTTCAAATAAATCTTTCAGCAAGTGTTTAGATGACTGAGTAAGAAGCAAAAAAGTTTTATTGGGAAAGTTTAATTTGCTTGGAATTGAAATTTATATTAATAATAATTTCTATTATAAAGTCCTCAAATCAAGTAGCCTGTCTTTTCCGTTGTAACATAAAGAAAAAATTTTAAAATATTTGTGTGAATTGGAAAAAATAATAGGGTGCGTAAGAAATTAAAAATGTCATATTAATATCTAACAAATTACTTAATGAAAAATCAATAGTTTCAACAACAATAACAGAGAATGCAATGCTTCTAAATTCGTGGAAATGATTATTTCACAGAAACGCACTCATTCATATCATGAGCTATCCATGAAGTTTCACATTCCTAGATCTTGCGGCTTAAAGAGTTTTGATTTTAAGCTCTATTTTCGTGGTAAATGGGAAATTTTTATTTCTCATTCGATTCCCGAGCCCGTGTGAATCATGGCTTAGTGCCAATTGAGCCCGTTCCCAAAACAGACTAGTTTTGTTCGCAGGCGAGTCTTACAGGGGAGGATTCAGCAATTTTATTCCTAACTGGACTCGATCCGGAAATATCCTCTCATTTCATTAGTAACACAGTCTGTTTTTATACAGCCGCTTCTATAAATGAGGCAAGTAAAGTCAGTGCTTTTACCAGTATAACAGTTTTTTATCCTAAATTTCTTGTTAGGATATGATTATAGAAGAAAATAGTACTGCATAAATATTTTGGTTTTAGTTTTATTTTGTGTTATTTTAGTGGGAGCTTCTAACCCCATTTTACACCTTTCCGAAAAATGCCCTAAGGCAATATATTATCATCTTCATCTATTCATAATATTTTGTCATCATGTTGAAGCTGAAAATAACTTTGTTTAATTTCAACTTTACAAAATTAAAATATTCAGTGTGAGAACATTTCCATACTAGACTTTCATATTAAGTGCTTTGTATAAGGCTACTTTTAAAACATCTTCAGTGGATGCACTTCTCAATGTATACATCATTGAAAAAATGTGATTAACATATACTAACATAAAAACGGAAATATTTCAAATATGATATAATTCGGCTTAGAACAAACAATAAATGCATAAATTAGAATAGAAGAAAAACACGTCAATGGGACAATCAAAATCGCTGAAACAACCTTGTATTTGACGTACATTTATTAAAACACTCAATCGATTTCGAGGGCAGCTACAGGTCCCTCCTCATCAGAAGAACGAAATTTCTAGAAAGGGAAAGCAACCTCAGTAACGACTTTTTATACCCTCCAAAAGCAGTATAACCCAAGCCTAGTGTATAAAAAGCCGTTACTGAGGTTGCTTTCCCTTTCTAGAAGTTTCGTTCTCCTGATGAGGAGGGACCTGTAGCTGCCCTCGAAATCGATTGAGTGTTTTAATAAATGTACGCCAAATACAAGGTTGTTTCAGCGATTTTAAATAAATGCATAATTTAAATTAATAGCCATTCGCATCGAATTTCCTATTACCCTGTTATTGCTTTAAGTAAATCTATTTTAAGATTAATTTAAAAATAATGAAAAACGAAAAAGCATATTATGAAAAGATTTTTCTAGCAGAACTGAAAGACCATAATTTAAAAGGCCATCCAACTCGGCGTGTTGCTCTCATTCTGTGCAGAATACGTTTTATAATTTATTTTTCAGAACATAAAAGAACTTTTAATAAATTGGTCGATTTAAAAATAATATACACATTTAAGAGCATTGCTAAGTTTATACCATTGGTACAAATCACAAACATTATTTCTATGGACTGTGCTTTAATTAAAATTAATAAACGAAGGGCAAAAACACACATTCATTTGCCTTCAAAACGCTTTTAAATAGCATTAAATACAATTAGTTACAAAAAGAAGCTTGAAATGATGCATGTAAATTCGCGAAAAGTTTTGTAACAAACACTTGTCCTTGCAAAATAATTACGATTTCCGATTTTACTAGGATACCATCAGTCTTCAGTTTCTTGAATAAAAAAGATTTTATCATAATATTGTTTCTTTTTCTTCGAAAACATAAAATGTACAAATCATTGTAAAGACCTGGTACTGAATTATTACTATGTCATTAAGTACCACAGAGACTGGGAAAAGGTGTAAAGGACCTTCTCATTTGACTCAAATATTAGTTAATAGTCGGCATCACTCGTGTTTACAAAAAGCCACAAGTTATGGCTTAAATCAAAGGTAATGAATTAACTAAAACTAAGAAAAGTAAGTTAGTCTAACGGCTGCACAATTAGAATAATGCGCAAGTTGGCTATGGCCTAAGTCGGCGGAATAAGCCTAATGACAAGAATAATGCAACGCTGCAGAGTCGAGCAAGAAAATAAATTTAGCAATGTGGCTTTTAGCAGGCAGAACACGCTCCTATTCTATCGTCTAAAACATTCCATTAAATACTCTGTTCTGTCTACCTCATATGAATATCCCGCGAGCTAGAAATTTACATTCTAAAAGGGAAAGGGAAATGAGGA